>WEDG01002139.1:0-20079 GCA_017591395.1 Schistocephalus solidus
GGAAGCTTTCTCAGACATTCTGACAGGTCGACGAGTCTCCTGAACTTCAGCGTGGTTCTACCCTAAATACTGCTCAAGTTTTAAGTACTTGAAGGGGTGTCTCTGTAAGGACGTTGCTTTGCCATGCCTATGAGCTCATGCAGTGACGTAGCCGTAGAACAGCAGATCAGCCTGTCGTTCGTTACCAATTTGAATACTTAGTCGCTCTATTGCAGTATTATCTGTCTCAGGATAGTGGGTGCAATCAGGACGTCTGTTCCTTCCAATATTGATCTACCCCACTTCACACTTAGCATTCGCAAAAGTCATCTGAGATGAATATGGTTGAGTGTTGGTGCTTGGTCTTCACACACACTTCCGCCCGCACAATAGCGCTGTCAGCGCAATAGCTCTGTATATTAGCAGGTTTGTATTGCGGATGCGGCGACGGAGTACAGCAGTCGCCTGAAGGGTTGGCTGGCTTCAGATCCAACCTGCAAGTTCGTTATTGATCTAGCTGGTTTGTAGAAATTCATTCCACGAGTCAGCGAATATGTCCACAGGTGTGGGGCAATTTTTATTGACATGTCTCCCGGATTCTCTGCGTTCCTCATGTGGCGAAGGTTGGTGTATAATCATTGTCAACATTAGGCCTATTGTCAGTCCAAAGTTGGAGCCATCAAGGTGGCGAAGAGAACCGAACTCCCTGCGTCCACCACTACCGTTGATCACGCCCTCCGACATCCACCACTTTCATCATCCCATCACCTTCAACCCCAGTGAAGTCAACTACCGCCTCTGCCACTGCAACCACCAATTGGAACACTCCCGACACCCCGTCAACCACCACCCTCAACTTGAATGCCCACACTACCAACAATGCGAACCCGATACTTTCCTGTCGTCATTGTGATCGCACCTTCAGCTCACGCATCGGCCTGGTCGGTCACTTGTGACTCAATCGCACTGGGACCGGAGCCAGGACACACACCCGCTACATCTGTCCCAGCTGCACACAATGCTAGGGCAAATGCACTGATTGCACGGGCCTATAGGAACACATGTGCATCCACGGCAATGGACAACAGCGCAGTATCGAAATGCCAGGCCCACCCTGCACATCCAACAACCCTTCCAGCTAAAGCACTAACAACTCCCTATCAATCGGTGTGGTGAACATTGGCACCATCTCCACCGCAGCCGGCTCAGCATCTTCCAACCTATCCTACCCATCTTGCCACCGCATATGCAAATCACGCATGGGTCTTTCGGTTACTTGCGTACCCATCGGGTTGAGGCTAACGATCCAGTGCCAGGAGCACCAACATACACTCTTCGGACTCATCCCCACTGATCGCACTACTTACGCATACTCAGTCACCGCATGCGTCTGCTCGGTCATAAATGCATGCATTAGAACCAACGCTAAGATATGGGCTTTCAAACCACACCACCACCTCTCTCCTTTTACAATAAAAGAATACATTTCAAATATGTTTTGTACAGGGAAATCAGGCCAAATTTGGGCCAAAACGGACAATGTACTGGTATATTGTATTTGCTATTGTTTTTCATTATTTTCCCGTTATATTATACTTCCGTTCCCAGCTGTCAGTTATATTAAGCCAGACATAATTGACCTGTCAATCCTTCGTTGTCTTTATATGATGGTTTCCGCTACAGACAAATTATTTCTTAGCTAATAAATAAGATTTTATAAACCAAACACTGCCCTTCTGTAAAGAATTGCCGTTTCTCTAAAGCAGTCTAACTTTCATGGATGCCGGATATATGTATGTGTGCATCCCCGTCTTCTAGTGGTTTCCCGTTCATACAGTCCTGATGTTTGGGAAAACGTATCCGTCCAGATTCCAAGCATAAGACAACATGTTTTGGTATGACAGTTTGATCATCGATTTCGACGAGGTCCACCGTTTGCTCCACACCAGGTGGTGCAGGGAAGGTGACTTGCGCATGAATTAGTTTTAAGTGAAAGTAGCCTTGCGCTGCAGCTACCGCATTCTCTCCTCCTCTCCCATCTGAGCCCGGTGTCAAGACAGAGTAAAGAAGACCAGGGATGGGAGAGGGCGCAGGTGGCTGGCGTGGTCGGAGCCTCCCCTGGGTGTACCACCACCTGGCTCGGATCCCACGGAGTGGGAGTGTCATAAAGGCCACATTAGGAAGGAGCCATTGCAGCCTGACTCTCAGTCCGCCAGTCAGCTACTTCACACAAAACACACATTGGGCTGACCACGCGGTCCGAGTTATCCCGTCAGTTGGCAACCTTCCAAGCCACGGCTTTTAGCGCACCGTGATAGTTTCAAGCGCGTCAGATTGTTTAGTGTGGACAATGCGCTGAGCCGTCGACGTCACTCTCCCCACTCTGATGTGGGAGTGGGCGCATGAAAGCAGAACGGGCACAGGTTTCTCAGCTGCATTCTGTCGACGCGCAACGTGACCAACGAATGAGGGATACAGGCGTACTTTCAACTAGTTCAGACTAGCAATAAGATAAATTGGGTCGTAAGATCACCCGTAGTGTATTTAACAAACAAGGCAGTCGAGTGCGGAGAAAAGGGAGGATAAAACCGGCATGAGAGATAGCAAGCGTGGAACTTGAATGGTACGTTATACTCGAGGTTATAAGGGTATCAAAAAATCCTTCGGTTGTGAATATGGCAAAACGTTAGTGGAGTATTTTCCTGACCTACAGGGGCCACCATCCGTGACCTCCCGACTCTCCCTTGTTGTCCAGGTTCCGGAACGAGGACGTCTGTTTTACACACGAATGTGTTGGTTTAGTGTGAAAGCCGACCGTCTCCCCTATCTTCTTCCATGTTTTTTTAAGGACACGTTACCGCCTCGAAAGTACACAAATATAATTCTAACTTCAACCAGATAGACTATGGCCTACGGTCCCTTGGACATTGCGAGTTAAGTTTGCATGGTGCATTAGGTTCGCATCAGGTCCCCAAGTGCTACACTTATGAACAGGGTTGGATTCCCACCTGACTATACTAATGGGCACTGCAGTCAAGAATCACCATCCCTGAAGCGCCTAAATAAATTAATACTGACGAACAGTCTGAATCAGTCATAGCTATCAGATATTAGTGGGACCTAAAAATCCGAGAGGTATTCTGTTTCGGGACTTTCTGATAATTGTTTTGTATTCTCTCTGCCTGATCCTTCTACAATTAACGAAAGAAAGTTAACTTAATAAAATTGGCTGGGAGGCCCCGGCTTTCCCAACACGGAAGCGGATTGAAACGATTGCATTTCGCGTTTGCACCCGCCTCTCCACAACCGAGAGAGGCAGCATATCGCCTTTGCCATCCCTCAAAAACTCGAGCTTTGAGCTACTAGAACTGATTGGCTGAAAAATAACCGTAAATGTCCGAAGCAATGCATACTGAAATTTGCCTTGTCCGTTTTTTCTTTAGCTCTCAAGGAGTGTTGATGAACTATTTTGGTGTTATTAATGCTACACTAACCTCCAGAGCATAGAAGAGACAACTTGACTTGATTCATTTCAAAAATAATTTATATTCTCGGTGACTCAAGTCTCCTTTATCGATAGAAACAAGAGAGATAAGAATGACCATTTCTAGTTTATTGTCCGTCATCAGCGAGTCATAACCAACTTTGAGGCCCAAACCTGCGACCTGTAGCTCAATGGTTAGCGCGAAAGGCTTCTAACAAACGGGTTACCGCTTCGGGGGTCAGGGTTGCAACACCTGGGGTCGGGTTTGGCTGGCTGATGGCGGCTAGTAAGCCAAAAATGACCATTCCAGCATTCCTCGTCTAAGATGTTTAGCGGCCCGAGCAAGTTTTAGGGGGTTCTGTGTGGTACGAAGATCATCTGATATGCTCCACAATTCCACACAAACATACACTTACGTCGCGTTTAACGGCTCTTCTGATGATAGAACGGTAGATTTCACCAAATGAATTAAAAAGACACATTTGGAATGCAAAGACTGAATTCTGCATACATTATATAGATGTCAGATATTCGAATGGTCACTGAAATGTTCGTCAGATCTCAGTTTGTTTTCAGTGGTTCAGTATGTACTGAGCCTCCTTTTTGGCCTGAAGTAGGAAAGTTATCAACAACGAAAATTGCGTACCTCGTTCGTTTCTTCATCAGTTCCAGCAAATTCAAGCACCTTCGCAGCATATTCCTTGGCCTTGTCACCCTGACCAATTTTGGCATAACACTGTGCTATCCGGCAGACGTTGTTAGCTAATACCATTGGTTTAACTAAAAACAATACGATTTTATTCACTTTAAATTACCATTCTCAGCCTTCAAGAAGTAACTAAGAGCCTATAAGGATAACTTAATCTTGCGAACCACCTTACCTCCTCGTAACTCGATGTTGGAGGAGCGCTGAAAAATGCTCGCGCAAAAACGCGTTCAATTTTTCCTAAGCTGGCAACCGTATAACACCTAAAAAATCAGTTAAAGGCTCTGATATACCATATTCCCAGCGCGTGCAGTGTTGCATAGTCATTTTCGTTAAGCTCAACGGCTTTCTGTACAAATCAACGTGTATTCCCCGCGCACCTGAAAGTATTCCTTAACTTTGTAAGCGTTTTCAATTCGTTTTTTCGTCCCTTCCTGTTGGCCTTCTAAGTCAAGAAATATTCCATACCACTGGAGTGTCAAAAGGTTTATATTTCACATTGACCTACAGTATTGCAGTTAGCACTCTTGGGGTACTTTTCGACGGCGTATTTAGAAGCCGCCAGCCCCTCTTTGATTAAGGAAGCCTTTAATTTTTTATCCGAAACGCCCTCCGTCAGTACTAGTAATAGTTATAGTACTTCATAATTTTACTTCGCCAGCGGCAAGCTCGTGCGAAGCGCCACAAAAGCTCGCATGACAAATCTTGATAATCTCCTGATGGTGGATTTAATTTTTCATAGCATTCCTTATACTTTAAAGCTGTGTCTAGGTCATCTATTTCCTGTATAAGCTTCGAATCCCCTGATGCCATCGCGTGCGAACGGTGCAGTAACCTGACAGACCAGCTTGTATCCGGAGGCAAGGAGTTCACGCTTTTTACCCTAGATGCAGCCAACACTTGGAACCAAAACTGACCCTATACAACCCAAAATACAGCGTATAATAGCGTAAATGCAACTAAACAAAGTGAAAATAATTTTGCATTCCAGACTAACTAAGAATAAACGTCACCTAACGATTACCGCAGGTAATGCATAAGTCTACCAAGAAGCTGTTCTTGTATGATGATCGGACTCCATACCAAATTAAGAACTAGACTTTTTGGTCTTACATATTATTGGGGGATCTTCAGTCGAATGCAGAATCTTTCACTTAATCAGTCTTTCCTGCTTATTTTTTTGTACTGAAACATCATATTAAGTGTTATACGCCATTTTGAGTAATAAAATTGGAAATAATGGACGTTTCTTTGACCTATAGTGAATTATTTACTCGCATTATAACTCGATGAAAAGCCTACACAGGACCGTCCGTTCTGTGCAATATCTTCGATTTTGAAGACTTCCCTGCTAGCAACAGCCACATCTGGTAACGCCTTGCCACCCCGGACAGATTTTGCGATGACGTGGCTTGTCAATGCCATTTGGTGTGGCTAAGGTATGGTGTTCAACACGATCGCGCCGTTTGACCACGCATCCAAAAAAGCGTGTGATCGGGCATCCATCTCGTTCATTTTCACTCCTTATGTCCTCGATTGTGTAGCCGAAGTACAGCCTTTTTTACTCTCCGCTATCTAAGTACCCTTTAATGTATCATACCGTACCCTCATGGCTTAATAAGCGTAAACTGCAGCGAAGGCAGTCCATATAAGTGCATAACTAGAATTAGAGGCTGCTAAAACGTTTTTCAAAAAATATAGCTTTTTCCGTCATTTCAGATTGGCAAATATGAGGAAATTGCTAACACACCTAAATTCCCACGATTGGACTAACTTCTTTGTATGTTCGAATGATAATTTTTGTACTGATACCGATCACGAGTGGCGTTTTTCAAAGGCACCGTTCTAGGTCACCTTCTCTGCATTCTGTACATTAACGAAATTTCAACTTTACTCACAAATTCACAAACTTTCGTTTACGCTGACGATCTCAAATGCATTTATTCATTTTCTAAAGACACTGCTAATAGTGGCGTTGACAAAATCAACACTGATCTACTAATGCTCTCACGTTGGAGCTGTACTTGGCAGATGGAATTTTCTCCATCCAAGAGCAGTTTCATGTGTTTTGGCCCCGCCAAGCTTCCTGGACCCCTAGTATTTCAAAAAGTACACTTTTAGAACGATCAACCATAAAAGACTTAGGTCTAAGTTACACGAATAAGTTAGCATTATCGCCTCATGCAGATCGAATTTCTGCAAAGGCTGCACAGATATGTGGTTTTATATCACATAATTTCTTCCTTCCGGAAATAAAGTTAAACCTATACCGCATGTTTGTTCTTCCTATCCTCGAATACTGCTGTCCCCTAGTTGGGCTGATGAACGCCTCTGACCGCAGTAAGATTGAAAAAAAGTTCAGAGGGTTTTTTTACTCGAAAACTATTTTCTCTTCCTGGATCCAGTTTCTCTTATACGGATAGATGCCAGTTAGCAAACGTTAAATTTCTGTGGGTTAGAAGATTCGAAGCTGGTCTCTGCTTCCTGTTTCGCGTTAATTCTAGCCCAAATATCCCACGAATTAACGCTCTCACTCCGGTAAATCGACCCTATGCCACTCGTAATTCCTCCATGTTCATTTCACCACCCCTTAGCTCCACAACCAACCGGTCTCAGTTTTTTGCCTCCAAATATGCTTTCATATGGAATAATCTACCACTGCAAATTAGGTTGTCGTCTACATTAGCTATTTTCAAAACCAAATTACGCAAACATTTAACTTCGAAAGATATAAAGTCCTTATTGTCTGTTTCTTTCCCAAACTCGCACCTTTTGGATTTTGAAAAGGGTCCTCCTGGTATTTGAGGCAGATCCCTTGATATTATATTGGTCTCTAATTATATTTTCCATCATCCTCTGCAGAGTCAATCTTTGCATTCACTTTTTTTCTTCCCCTCCTTTTAAACTAGCATTGCCAACTCTTGACAACCTTGATACTTTCCTTCGAATTTGCAACCCTGACGATAGTCTCCAGGATCTGTTGATGATCAAAGTGGGTTCTGATGGTTTCGCCTCTTTGGTGATGGACTATACAGTCAGCAAGGTCGCATCTCGATGATGATCTCGTGACCTTTACTGTCCCTCTTCGTTTCGACCATGTTGTCTACGATGAGTTCGTCCTCTCACCTCCACTGGTGTTTATAAACAGTAGCTCTGACTGCTATATTACCTCTCACCCGACAAGGAGCGCCCGAACCCTCATACGCAGTCAGCAACATCACTAATACTATCCCATTGCATTTAGCTATTAATTTTTTTAGTGAAGCAGTTTTTTTCTCCTATTTTTTTAATTGGCGGCTCGCCGAACTCCGCCTCCGATTTTAACCCTAGGAGTTTTTTTCACTGCTTCTTTTCGAGTTCACCGTATATGCCAACGATTGTTGACTTTGTTTTATAAATGGCAAATCTTTTGAATCGGATATGTTTACCATACTACTCATTTCTGCTGTTCATATGGATGCTCACATAGTGCAGCAATTATCCACTTTGTATTTATTTAAACCATGATACTAAGTTTGGAATGATGGGGCCCTCTGGGCCTTAAATATACAATTTATTATTATTATTTATTTACCAAGTTCTAGGTCCACTCAATTCTCGTTTTGTTCCACGTAAGAAAATAATTGCTGTCAAGGATGAAGTCTACCTCCCTTTATCGTTCCGCCGTAGACTGCGTAGACTCTCCCGTCGTTTTCATCTACAAAACGACACTTCCGTCCTGCCCTTGATCCAACAAATCTTTGAAGAGGGTAAGAGGTTCTCTGACGAAAAACGACAAGCTGATGAGGTTAACTTTGCCGAAAAAACCTTCGTTAAACGTTGTGAAGCTCTTTTCGCGAACAGTAAAAGCGCAGAGAAAAACGCAGCACCCCGTACTTCGAGACGTCTTAGAAAATTGACGCTAAGTTGACTGTTGATAGCTTCAATGCTTTCATGTCTAGAACGTTTAGTGAACAAACTGTCGCCCCATTTACTAACATCCGGGTTTGGACCGGTAACGTCCTCGATACCATAACGTTTACCCTCCGGGACGTGACCGTAGCCATTCGGCGTTTTCGTCAATCTTATAGTTCTGGACCAGATGGCGTCCCGGTCAGCGTTCTAAAGGCGGATGCAAACGATATATTTCGGTCCCTCCTGTATAAGATATTTTATCTTGCTCTTGAAAGTGAATCTTTCCCTAATTTATGGAAGGAATCGCACATACTGCCTATCCCAAAACACGGCCAACTTACGTCATTTGACAACTTTAGGCCAATAAATAAACAACCAGCAGTCTCGAAGATCTTCGAGACCTTGATCAAAGACAAGATGATGCATCAACGTATATAGAATATTCTACTTAATTCGGCTAAGTATGGGTTTCTTGAAAAACAGGTCTTGTGACATTTGCCAGCTCTCTTTCTTTGATCATGTGCTACAATCTAATGACAGCGGTTTTGCAATTTACACCGTTTACTTCGATTTCACGAAGGCTTTTGATCGTGTTGACCATGGTCTCCTTCTGCTGAAACTTGCCTCCTTCGGCATAGGTCACAAGCTTTTGAACTTAATATCCTCCTATTTGAATGCTCGCGCACAACGGGTTAAACTTTCTGATGATATCTCCAACCCCACGCATTACAGGAGCGGAGATATTCAGGGCAGCGTTTTTGGCCCGCTTCTATTTTGCCTATTTTTCAACGATGCTCCTGGCTTTTTTCATTATGGTAGGCCCTTTATGTACGCTGACGATTTAAAAGTTGCCTATCGATATAAACCGGTCGATCGCAACATCGTGCTTGAGCTCTTAAAAAAGGATCTTCAGGCCTTCGCTCAGTGGTGTCGCACATGGCGCCTTTCACTTTCTTGGCAGAAGTGCTCCGTTATGGTTATTGACGACAACCATCAGCCCCACCTAAGCATAGACGGTCAGGACCTAAATGTGCCCGGAGTTATAAAGGATCTGGGAATATCATATTCTAGTAGTCTTAATCTGTCAGTGCACTGCGCCCTGATTGTCTCGAAAGCACGCGTAACTGCTGGGTTTATTCTCAGAAATTTTAAAACCGTCAAAATTAGAATCAGCCTCTATAAAATGTATGTCAGGCCTAGTCTGGAATGCTGCTCGTTTCTATTTAGCCTTCTGCATGGTAGTGAACGAAAGAAGATAGAATCAGTCCAGAAATTCTTTACAAAAAGTTTCTCTATTCAGAACACCGAAACCTGTCCAACCAACAACGCTGTGAGCTTACAAGCCTTGACCCACTGTGACTTTGCCGATTACAGAAGGGAATATTTTTATGTTTAAACTTGTAAACCGTCGTACATTAAACCCCCTTACATCTCTGAGGCACCTCGACCACTCTCGGTGCACCAGTCATCGAGATGTATTTTTATTTCTTCCTTTGGCACGCACAGTTGTTGCTCACCGATCTGCTTAAGGAACATGTATGTTCCACTATAACAACATATGCTACATGTCGCTATGCGACCGCCTGCGAGGGCTCTAGTCTGAGCTCCAGGGCACAACGGAACATACATGTTCCTTAAACAGATCGGTGAGCATCAAACTATCATCAAATACCCGATCGCAACCGACAAAGCAACGAGCCCGTGGCTCAATGGTAGAGCATTCGACTCAAGTACCAAATGTCGTGGGTTCGAATCCCAGGTGTGCCACACTTGGGATTGGGTATGACTGGCTGATGACGGCTAATAAGCCAGAAATGGCCATTCCGGTCTCCCTTGTCTTTGTCGGTTCCACTTTAACAACATATGCTACATGTCGCTATGTGACCGCCTGCGAGGGCTCTAGTCTGAGCTCCAGGGCACAACGGAACATACATGTTCCTTAAGCAGATCGGTGAGCAACAATCTATCATCATATACCCGATCGCAACCGACAAAGCAAGGAGCCCGTGGCTCAATGGTAGAGCGTTCGACTCAAGTTCCAAAGATCGCGGGTTCGAATCCCAGGTATGCCACACTTGGGATTTGGTATGACTGGCTGATGACGGATAATAAGCCAGAAATGGCCATTCCGGTCTCCCTTGTCTTTGTCGGTTCCATTATAACAACATATGCTATATGCCACGATGCGACCGCCTGCGAGGGCTCTAGTCTGAGCTCCAGGGCACAAAGGAACATACATGTTCCTTAAGCAGATCAGTGAGCAACAAACTATCAGCATATACCAGATCACAACCGACAAAGCAACGAGCCCATGGCTCAATGGTTGAGCGTTCGACTCAATTACCAAAGGTCGCGGGTTTGAAACCCAGGTGTGCCACACTTGGGATTGGGTATGACTGGCTGATGACGGCTAATAAGCCAGAAATGGCCATTCCGGTCTCCCTTGTCTTTGTCGGTTCCACTATAACAATATATATATACCTGATGGATGTTGCGTTGGCGTTTCGAGAGCCATTCATTGCAGTGTTTCGACTCATGGAAACAATTACTGACTGTTCATCGTACTGCATCAATAATGCATTTACTGAAATGGACATTTTCCCAATGGATGCTGTGCCGGTCGATGAACAGAAAGTAGACCAACCTTTGAGGATTCGGAGAAGTGGGCAGGTTTATGTGGTAAATCAGTGGACCTTGTAGGATAGTCAGCTGATTGCGGACGAAGTCTGTCTCCTTTTGACCGCCTACAACAGTTAGTTGATTGAGACATTCAAGGACACCGTGGAACTTTTGGCTTCTGGTCACCAAGTACGCAGAAAATTCCACGTAACACGCAGGCACACGAGGGGCATATAGTCCAAGGGAAAAGATTATATCATGTCGATTTGAAAATCCTCAAACGGAGATTTACCCTTGTGATGCGAGGCCTGACTTCGCAAACCGAATGACCAGTCGTCGCCTAGACGTCCACTGTTCAGTGAGAATGCCATGCGGTTCACAATATGCTTAAACCTATGACAACACCTACAATGGTTGCAATGTAATCTATGAAACAGCATATCCGTAGTAGCCATTGTGAATTTTGAATTGTCTCACATAGGTGCGGGCACGGGTTTCGCAGGCAACAATGGCCAATTCCGCCTTTACTATGGTATCTGTCTGTGTATAGCGCAGGCCATCAGCAAAAACGTGTTTCAGTTTACCAACGCAATTGCTCAGGAAGTCTTGCCAAGACAACAGAACACTCCAACAACGAAGGGCTGCCCAACAAATGGATAGCAAACATGAGTAAGTATTGGCCACAGACACTGATCAGACCGATTAAAAATTTTCATCCTGTCAATCTGCAGTTCAGTAGGTATTTGGGGAATAATCCTTGCCTTGTGACTGCTTAGTTCATCGAGCAGGCCACGCTCGAGGCCCAAATGGACGTATGTACCTCTGCAAGTTGTGGGCTTTAGCAATAGCGTTCTAGGTTTTTTGGACAGCTCTAGCTAGAAGGGACGCCTCAGTGGAAATAACTTTTTCGTTACGGAAGGGTCGATTTCGACTTCAAGCAGAACTGCCACAACTCCGTCAGCAAGCACTTGCCTCCCACTATATTTACTCTCTGACCAACGTCTGTGTGCTCTGCATATTTTAATAAATAACATACATAAGATTCCTACCCATGGAAGCTTCCCAGCTTGGTTCGGGTATTTCCAATCCAGGTGCTTGATTGACAACGGAAGACGTCGAGGGAACGGAAGGATTTAGAATTAAAATTTGGTTTGCGAATGAAAGGCACTGTCGAAACAAACAGTAAATAAAAGGTGTCAGAATCTTAGGATTCAGAATTTTATTCTGATGATGGTAAGTGACCAACAAAACGGGAGCATTTTAGACTGTACGTCCAAATGCGTACGTCGGAATGCATTCATCTTTCGAATAACTGGTGGTGTGAGGAGGCATAATGGTTCCTGGGATACTTGATGTAGAGAAAAAATAGGTTCAAAAGCCCCACTTAAATTTCTCCGAGTCAAAGAGAAAGTTGCTTGGAAAAGATGGGAAAATAAAATGTTAATAGAATCAGTGTTCAAATAAACGTGCAGTCTTCGCTTAAATGCAGATAGATTAGTTATTGGTTATTGGTTATTAGTTATTTCAATTGGCAAATTATTCCAATGAAAGCTTTACCTAAAAGCAAAGAATATGCAGCATTTAGATGTGGAGGATGCAGGAGGAGGTTTATTTAGTGCAGAATTTCTTAGATTATAAGAAAGACTAACGGGGTTATGACAGAAAACTTGGGGAGTTTTGAGCTTTTATTAAGCTTCCAGTCTCCCGACCGAAAACATTTTTAGCTTCTTTAGCTGGCATCTTGTTGAGTAGGAAGTAGTTGAAAGAGTCAGAAACAGGAGTTTTTAAGTGAAATTTCTTTGGACATTTTTAATATTTTAACGGCTAGATTCGTTCATTAACCCGAAGAAAGGACCACAAAATTCAAGAATGGGAAGCACAAACGTAGGACAAGTTCTTAATTTAATTTCAAGAAGGTAGAACTTATATAAACAATGCCCAAAATCTGAGCAGCTTTGGCCGTAGTTCTATTGGCATGAGGCAAAAGATCTAATTTATTTAATCCCAAGTCCTTGAGGGAGGAACATTCAGTCATAGGGCAACCTTTAAGCATAACAGGTTGCAGCAGCCTTACAGGCCCAAAACACATGTAGTAAAACTTAGAAGGTGTCAACTCCATTAGCCATGTGGAGCTCCACACCATTTCTCCATAGCATCATTAAACGCCTTCGTTTGACGCACAATCCGCTTATATATGAGGCTTCGACGATACCCGTGATACGCTCGTTTGAAAGTTAATAAATACCTTCAATAAAAGTGATGTATTAACAGATATTGTACGTTGTATATTTTGTAGGGTTCAGTTCAGTGTATTTGAGGAAAAAATGCTTTTGCATTTTAACTCCGTACAGGGCTACAGGCATTGTCCTTGATGACCCTATTAATGCAAACTAGCCTTTTAATTTAATTTAATTATTTGGCAGTTAGATCGTCGATTTCGACGAGGTCCACCGTATGCTCCACACCAGGTGGTGCAGGGACGGTGACTTGCGCGTGAATTAGTTTTAAGTGATAGTAGCCTTGCGCTGCATCTACCGCACTCTCTCCTCCTCCCCCACCTGAGCCGGGTGTCAAGACAGAGTCAAGAAGACCGTAGATGGGAGAGGGCGTAGGTGGGTGGCGCGGCCGGAGCCGCCCCTGGGCATGCAACCACACCTGGCTCGGATCCCACGGAGTGGGAGTGCCATAAAGGCCACATTAAGAAGGAGCCATTGCAACATGACACTCAGTCCTCCAGTCAGCCACTCCACACAAAACACACATTGGGCTGACCACGCGGTCCGAGTTATCCCATCAGTTGGCAACCTTCCAAGCCACGGCTTTTAGCGCACCGTGATAGTTTCAAGCGCGACAGATTGTTTATAGTGAGGTTTGTCCTGTAGCTAAAGCAAGCCCACGGCCCTCCGGATCGACAGGAATTTCGATTCCAGCTGAATTTTCACCCGTTAACCTTGTTTCTGGTTTGAGGGAAATTGTGTCAACTCCACTTCTTTCTCATCCCAAGCAAACCATGCCTGCTATACCTGCCAAATCTACTAACCCTAAGAAAACTCCTAGTAAATCTTAATCTGTGGCTAATCTAGGCTTTAAAATCAGCAATGGCATTACCGATGGGAAACTTGCTAACCCCTCAGCATCTACAACAGCTGCGAACGCTAACGTTAGCATCTTTCCCAACCCAAAAATTGTCCGAAATCCACAAATATTTAACGCTTCTTATTATGCTACCAGTTTTTCGAAATCATTTATTCCTTCTTCAAATGCACGTTTTCCGCCAATTTTTGCTAACGTCCCTCAAAATCTTATTTTTATGCCACCCCCTATCTTTCAAACGCCACAATATAGACTTCCCTTCCAAGGTTTTCATCCAAATATGCCGCTGAACAATAATCTCAGTTCTCTTAACAGTAACATTTCGACAAATTATAGACCAGAGCAATTTTGTTTCCCACCTTTCGTTTCTTCTTTTCACTTTTCTTCTCCACCACCAAATTATCCTTTTTTATAAATACTGATGAGCGTAACCTGCCGCTCAGGAATACGCTCAGCTTAGTTTCACTCAATGCGAGGTCAGTTGTAAATAAGATGGCTGAGCTTAGAACAGTAGCCTTTGAGCTTGATCCAGATGTGCTGTGCATCACTGAATCCTGGGCTCACTCTTATTTCTGACTCAACGCTTGCATTAGATAATTTCAATTTCTACCGACAAGACTACGCTGAAAAACGTGGCGGTGGTTGCGTCCTTCATATTAAGTCATCCTTTGTACATTTCCCTTTTCATCTGAACATTTCGTCTTTTTCTGGAAATGTATGCTTTGCTTCAGTCATCCTCCCGCACAATAAAAAAGCGGTAATTGGCTGTGTCTTTAATCCTCCGTGTTATTCTGGCAATGAAAGCGGGCTCTGTGAACTATTTGAAAAAGTTGCAGACACTCAGTTTGATGTCAAAATAATCGTAGGCGATTTTAATCTGCCAGACATTGACTGGCAGGCAAATTCCTCTCCGCCTAAACATCAGAAATTGGTCGATCTTATTAACTTTTCAAACATGTCCCAACTGGTCAGATCAGTTACTAGAAATGACAACATTTTAGATTTTATTTTTACAAATGATGTCCACCCTCTCTTTATGAACTTTCCTCATGATCTATTTACAAGTGATCACGCAATAATTCACTGTTGTTTTCCAATTCCCCTTCTTACGAAGCCTGAGGTTAAATGCAATAACCTCGACTTTGCTAACATAAACCATGAAAAAGTAAATAATTTCGTAAGCACTCTAGATTGGCAAAGCATATTCTCAATCAACTATCTTAACTTTTTCCGTGAGCTATTGCAGAGCCTCACAGAAAAAATCCAGGCTTTTATCCCGTTTAAGATTTTTAATTCACATACAGCTTCTTCTACTGTTCCGCATTATCTCCAGAAAAGACTTAAAAAATTACGAAAGCAACTTAAAGATTCCTCTAAAAGCTCTTTGTCAGTTCATTTAAGGATTGCATAAATATTTGAATTAGCATTGAGAATAAGGCTCGCGCGAGATAAGCGTAGGGAGTCTCGGGCACTTAGTGATGCCAATTCATCCAAATCTGTTGCTCAAATCTTTCATGTTCGGTCATCGGCTAAGCGTCTGAATGCAACTCCGCCCTTACTCGACTGTAACAAAAAATTTGTTACAGATGATTTGGGCAAAGCAGAATTGTTAAAATCGTTTTTTTCCAACCACTTTACCACTGAAACTAGCCCCACTCCCACAATTCCTCTGCTTTCAAATTCGCTTCTAACAACTATTAATTTCTCGCCTTCATGTATTCAAAAAGAAATAGCTCACCTTAAAAATTCACATTCAGTTGGAACTGATAACATTCCAAACTCACTTATTAAACAGTTAAGGGATTTTCCGCCTTTACTAAGCAAATTATTCTCAGTATTTCTCGAAAATGGTTTCTTCCCCGATTATTGGAAAACTTCTATTATAATAACAGTTTTTAAATCTGGTTCCCGCTCGGACATTCATAACTATCGCGGTGTTCATAAACGCCCGCTCTTGCTAAACTCTTCGAAAAACTAATTGCAAAACAAATCACGGATTTTTGCATAAGCAATAAAATTATCAACTTTTCCCAACACGGCTTCTTACCGGACCGTTCTTGTGAAACCTGCCACATGTCTTTTCTAAACCTACTCACCTCTCTTCGTAATGATCATCTATCTGTAGTAGTTATCTATTTTGATCTTAGTAAGGCATTCGATAAGGTGCCTCATAAACGACTTCTAGCTAAACTAGAAGCTATAGGATTTCGTAGTCCCCTGACTGACTTTATTAGATCATACATAAATGATCATCTGGAATTCTTTTTTGTGCCGAAATTCGTCAAAAAACGGATCAAATTGGAATTTGTTTATCATCTTATTCAAGTTGACTGCGCAGGCTCTGCACCAATAAAAACTGAGAACCACTCAGGGAACCAAACGTGTACAACCTCGTGAAGATCTGAAGTTATCCAGGACCTTCGATATCTCCGAACGGCTGAGTCGTTCCTGAATATCCTTCATACCGTTTATAGTATTTTTCAAAAGCGTTTTTGAACAAGTATAAACATTTTTGCTCATATTGCATTAAATACTCGCCATACTCCAAAGCCAGTCGGAAATTTTCGTTATACGCTCAAAGGAGAACATACTTTTTCCCAGTGTTTTAACATTTATGGACTCAAAACAATTGTTTGCTAGCAACAGAACCAGTCACGGAACTTCCTTTAAAGGAAAGCCTGTTGAGCTGGCTTCGACATCCACGACTGGCACTCCATCAGTTTATACTTGTAACCAAAACCAGCAAAGCGCGCAAAAAGCGTAATGGCAGCCAAATCCGTTGGCTACGAGGACGAATCTTGCGTTGGATGTTCTTATATTTTACTAAGAGTTCAAAAACTGGAAAATGAGCTTGCAGACTTAAGGAAGCTCTTGCAAGATAACATTACTCGACGAAATACGCTTAGCAATATTCCAGTTAAAAAGGCAGTGACTAAAGCACGAAAAGTATCAAAAACTACAACTGGTTACAGCTCACAATGTTCGGACGCGATTACCCTTAACGACCGGATAACAGGAGCACAGTCTCTGAATCCTACGGACGACGACCAGAGCAAACCACAAATCTCATCCTGCTATCTTGGGTGTTATAAAGAGCCCGTAGTTGAATCCGAAGAAACAAACGAGTGGCAAGCTGCAATGGGGAAACACCACAACAGGAGGACAAAGTCACAATCAACTCTGATGGATTCATTGAAGCCTTCAGCTGAGAGTTTGGTCAGAGGTAGACTTAATCCCAACGAGAGCTCTGTAAACCGTTCTCGTGCCCCTAAGGAGAACTCAGGAGGAAGCGAAAATTCCAAGTACCAGGATCGACAACAGTGTTTAGTTATTCAGGGTTTGCACGAGTCAACTGCAGTCCGACCAGAAGACCATGTCACCGAAGACCCTTGCTTCGTTTAATGGCCTCCTAAACCAGTTGCTCCCCACCGGGCGTGGAAGTAAAAGTTATTAAAGCATTCCAGATCGGCAAAAAGTCTGAAGACAGCCTAGGAACGCCGCGACCGCGACCGCTGAAAATAATGCTAGAGAGCAAAGACCAAATCAAGGCGATCCTATCCAAAAAAACTAACCTACGTCACTCGCATAAAGAGGTTTTTCAACCGGACTACTCCCCCTGCGGAAAGGCTGAAACGCCGGGAACTTGTCTTGGAACTACAATCAAGACTGAAGGCTGGCGAACACAATCTGGCTATTTTCAAGGGGAAGGTAGTTCAAAAGAATACGAATTTTCCATTGAACCAACCGATTGTTCTTGAGGACAACGGCAGCCACCTCACTAACGCCAAAAACCATCAGGGAACCAATTGCCCAAAAGAGATATCAGAACTGATTCCGTAACGCCCAGCGTTCTCACTAAAGAAACCAGAGTTACCGAAAATCATCACGAAACGGAAAAAGACATACGACCTTGACGTTAGAGGAGACGCAGTTGGGCCCATAAAATTGACAAACGCAACAGGAAATTTGGTTGGCGCAAAAATTGAAGTGCTTGTATACAAATGCGCAAAGCCTTTTATCAAAACTTGATGAGTTAAAAATTTGCCTTGCCGAAGTATCTCCGGATGTGATAGCAGTAACCGAAACCTGGCTGTCGGGCAGTATTCTAGATAGCGAAATAACATTGTCTGGGTACCAAATATATCGGAGGGACAGAGAAAACCGACAGGGTGGTGGAATAATTGTGTATGTGAAAGACGTGCTAATAGTGTCTGACAAGACGAGCAAGTTTGCGTGCAGCACTGAAGCCATATGGTTGAACATCAAGGCTCTTGGCTCTCCATGTCTAGATGTCCTCATTGTCTATCGGCCACCTAGGATAGACCGAGTCGCGGACACCCACTTGTTGGAACAATTAGAAAAGTTCTCCAGTAGACCTAATGTAATGATTATGGGTGGACTTCAAAGCACCAGGAATTCAACTGATGTCACTGTTCAATCATCATGCCCGAAATCAACTTTTTGATTATGTTTTTCTGCAAAAGACCTTGAATGCACTCTCACACAGCATGTCCCTTTCCCCACCAGAACACGTGAAGGACAAAGGGCTAACTGTCTTGACCTGGTTTTCACGAAAACATCAGGCAGCATTGACGAGATTATTTCAATGCCTCCGCTCGGTCGTAGTGATCACGTGGTGCTTATATGGGACTACTTCCTTATTCTCCGTTGCCCCTGCTATAGAGGAAAAACGGCGTAACGTTTGGCGAGGAAACTTTCATCAGATGCGAGCAGATATAACACACATCAACTGGACCTCAATATTTTCGAGCACCGTAAACGAAGATTGGGGAGTCTTTCCGAAATGTTCTTCTGCAACTTATTGACAACCACTGCCCGCTAACGAGTGTCCATCACAGCAAGCGTCCTGGGTGGCTAGACAGCAAACTTAAAAAGGGAAATAAACAGGAAGCACAAGTTGTGGAGAAAAATATCGCGAGTCTAATCAAGTCGCCTCCATTTTAATAAGTACAAAGCACAGAGAAACAAAATGAGAAGCCTTATTCTTACAACGCGAAGAGAATTTGAAGACTTTGCTGCAAAAAGGCAACGCAGAATCCGAGTTAGTCTACAGTTACCTCCGTAGATGTACAAGGAATAAACATCAAAATACCGCTGATTAAGACTGCCGTGGGCGTCGAAATTTCTGAAAACAGGGAAAAAGCCGAGTACTTTTCACAGTTCTACCGCTCAGTCTTCACAAACGAGGCCAGGTTCCTTCGTCCCCGTCAGTGGATAACCTGCCGATCGTGCATACCACGTACAAATTTCTGATCCAGGAAAGGAATTAAAGAACTAAAAGAGTCGAAATCCCCAGGATCAGACGAGCTTCCACCCAAGCTTCTGAAAGAACTCGCCAATGAACTTTCCGCACCTTGTCAGTGCTCTTTCAAAGTCCTTTGACTCCGGAACACTTCCTTTCGATTGAAGCTGGCACATAACTCCCTTGTACAAAAGCGGTAGCCGGGCGTCAGTGACAAAACTACAGGCCTACAAGCTTAACATGCATCCTTGGTAAGATTATGGAAAAGGATCATCAAGAGCGAATTGCGAAATTCCTAGAGACTCATAATTTGTTATCAAGCCGTCAACACGGGTTCAGAAAGGAAGATCATGCACAACGAATTTGCTGTATTCGATCCAGAGGTGGACCCAAGCACTTCGAAGATAGACACGCGGTTCACATTGCCTTCATTGACTTTCAAAAAGGCCTTCGATACTGTGCCGCTCGAGAGACCGCTTTACAAGCTAGAAAGAATTGAATCAGAGGTAACCTCCTCAAGTGGATCGAAAACTTCCTCGTGGGTCGGCGCCAGGTTGTGTGCATCGGCCAAGAGAGGTCGCGTCTGCTGCGGTCGAGAGTGGGGTTCCTCAGGGTTCAGTACTAGGACCAATACTGTTTTAATATACGTGAACGATTGTGTCAGGAATCTCGACTGTGAAGCAGCAATGTTTGCCGACGACATTAAAATCTGGAATGTAATCCAGAGCCCCGCTGACGAAGATAACCGCAGATCAACCTAACTCGGTTGGAGGAGTGGTCGAATCATTGGCTTTGCGGTTCAACGTCGATAAGTGTACAATACTTCGCTTAGGCAACCCGTCTGGATCTGCTCGAAAGTAGAAGCTACTTTCTCCGCAAGGCAGCCTAAAAGACGTGGAAAACCCAAAAAGGACCTGGTGTGCTGATGACCACCGCGCCCATTATGTCCGCCATAGAACGAGGGGCATTTTCGGTGTTTGCGCTGCCATGGACAGGCGCTTTTAGTTTCGATGAGAATCTTTTGCTGGTGCGGAACGTTTC
>WEDG01002140.1:0-27500 GCA_017591395.1 Schistocephalus solidus
AAAGGGATCTCGTCTTTGCGAAATGCTGTTTGTGAAGCTGAAGGTCCCCATGCCAGCCGGACCCTCCATGCGGTGGTTATGTCTGACTGGGACGGTGAACGGACTGGGATCGTCGCGGAGTGAAGGCCAGATCTGCGTGGAAGCGGTGATGGCGGGTTTGACCGTTGATGGGTTGGTTGGTGACGTGGCGGTCGGTTCGTTTCGGACGGTGTGCGGTTGTAGATGACGGGGTTTCTGGCGCGGCGTGATGAGGGCGGGTTCCGGTGGATGGGTCAGGAACGGATCTTGAGTCGTTTGGTGGGGGCGAATGATTTGTGGCGTTGGGTTCATGGCGGATGGGTGATCGTTTGGGTTGGATGGGCGTCGTTGGGTTCGAGATGGGGAGGGGTTCGTCACGAGATAGAGGGATTGGATGGGATGGATAGTGGGACGTTTGGAAGGGTTTGAAACGAGGGTTCGTTGAAGATGGAATTAGAATTAGATGGGATTTCCTTTTAGAAACAGAAAGCTGTGTCGGAATCTTCTGAGAAAAGATCAGCCTTTGAGTCAGAAATAGTCAAAGACATACCAAGAAATTCGAAAAGGTTTTATGCTTACGTTAATAAGGCAAAACGAAATCGCGACTGCATTCCTTGTCTTAAAGACAATCAGGGAAACAGGTTAACTGATAACTCTGATAAGACCAGCCTCTTATCCAATTTCTTTATGTCCGTGTATACCGAGGAACCCCGTTTTGACGAGGACGAATACTACAGTACTGCCACATCTAAAAACAAAATAAGCACGGTGTCGTTCCCAATGGGCACAGTAAGAAAAACTCTGAAACAGCTACAGCCCACTAAATCACCTTGCCCAGATGGTATATCCGCAAATTTCTCAATGAACTCACAGACCAGCTGGCCTCTCCGCTCTCCAAGATATTTGAAAGTTCGATGGAGGCGGGGGCTCTGCCTACCAAGTGGAAGATAGCCAACATAACCCCCTATCTATAAAGGAGGAGAGAGGACATCACAAAACAGTTTCCGACCAGTCAGCCTCACAAGTATCTGTTGCAAAATGATGGAGAAGATAATCAAAACGGAACTGATGAGGCATCTTGAAGAGAATAACTTGCTAAGTTTATATCAGCATGGATTTCGAAGTGGTCGATCCTGCCTCACAAACCTGCTCACATCCATGGAAAGTTGGACAAAATCATTAGAAATGGGTTTGTCAGTCGATGCGGTCTACATTGACTTTAGCAAAGCCTTTGACAGGGTTCCACACAAATGTCTGATCTTTAAGCTCCGTCAAATGGGTGTGACTGGCAACCTACTCAAATGGTTGGCCGACTTTCTCACAGAAAGGCGCCAACGTGTTTGTTTCGGAGACGCCAAGTCTCACTGCGAAACCGTTTACAGTGGAATTCCGCAGGGCAGCGTTCTGGGTCCCATTTTGTTTCTGATATACGTAAACGACTGCCTGGATTGTCTAACATGCGAGAAGGTAATGTTCGCTGACGATTTGAAGTTATGGATCTCGATTGAAAAACCGGAGGATGCGCGAAAATTACAACAAAACTTAGATCGCTTGCAAACATGGTGTGATGAGTAGCTGCTGAACCTTAATCTTAACAAATGTCAAATAATCCGACTGAGGTCTAGTTCCAGAAGGATGATAAGGTTTGAATACCAGTACTTCATCAGTGGTCACCAACTCCAGGAGGTAAATATTCTAAAGGAATTTGGTATATGGATAACACAAACTCTCAAACCATCGTCGCAATGTGCAAATATCGCAAAGAAAGCTATGTGTATCTTAGGCGCAATCAGGAGGTCCTTCGTTAATTTTGACGAAGAGCTTTTTGGGCGCGTGTTTGGAACATTTATCCGGCCGGTGTTGGAATATTGCGTTCAGGCGTGGCGCCCTTGGATGAAACATGACTACGCTCTGCTGGAGAAAGTTCAACGGAGGGCAACGAAACTAGTCAGAGGATTGGAATGCCTACCCTATGAGGGCCGCCTAGCAAGACTTAAAATTTTTCCTCTCTCTTATAGGCAATACAGAGGGGATATGATCTTAGTCTTCAAACTGGTCAGAGGAGTTGATTGTGCTCTTCAGATGGTCAACTTTTGAATTGGCAAACATGACAAGTCTCCGAGGTCACCAATACAAACTGAAAAGAAATCACGCCAAACTTGAAGTGCGGGCCAACTTCTTTTCCCAACGGGTGATTGACGAATGGAACAAACTGCCAGCCTCGGTTGTTCAGGCTGAAAGCGTTGAAATGTTTAAAAGAAGACTTGATGCATTTTTACTTGATGAACATATATTTAGTTGACAGCAATGATCGATATAATAAAACGACTATCGCCATGTAACATTTGCTTGTTTTGCTAGCGTCTATCTGTAAATAGGGTTTTCAAAGGCTCTGCCTATCTCCCTTATATAAACTGAATTAAACATATAAATGATCATTACGAAGAGATGTTAGTAGATTTAGAAAAGACATGTGGCATGTTTCACAAGAGCGATCCGGTAAAAAGCCATGTTGGGAAAAGTTGATAGTTTGATTACTTGTGCAAAAATCCATGATTTGTTTTGCAATTAGTTTCTTCAATAAGGTTTAGCAAAAGGAGGGCGTTTTCTGAACTCCGTGATAGGTATGAATGTCAGATCGGGAACCAGATTTAAAAACTGGTATTCTAATAGAAGTTTTTCAATAATCTGGGAAGAAACCATTTTCGACCAATACTGAGAATAATTTGCTTAGTAAATGTGGAAAATCCCTTAACTATTTGATAAGTGAGTTTGGAATGTTGTCAGTTCCAACCGAATGCGAATATTTTAGGTGAGCTTTTTCTTGAGAAATTAATGGTTGTTAGAAGTGAATTTGAATTTGAAAGCAGAGGAATTGAGGGAGTGAGGCTAGTTTTCAGTGGTAACATGTTAGGCAAAAACGGATTTAACGATTCTGCTTTGCCTTAATCCTCTGTAACGAATTTGTTTGTTACATTCGAGTAAAGACTGAGTTACATTCAGACGCTTAGCCGATGACCGAACATGGAAGATTTGAGCAACAAATTTGGATGCATTGGCATCACTTAGTGCCCGAGACTCCCTACGCTTATATTTGTACAATCCTAAAATGAACTGACAAAGAGCTTTTAGATGACCCTTTACGTTGCTTTCGTAATTTGTTAAGTTTGTTTTGGAGAAAATGCGGAACAGTAGAAGACGCTGTATTTGAATTAAAAATCTTAAACGGGATAAAAGCCTGGATTTTTTCTGTGAGGCTCTGCAATAGCTCATGAAAAACGTTTAGATCTTTGATTGAAAATATGCTATGCCAACCTAGAGTGCTTACGAAATTATTTATTAATTCATGGTTTGTGTTAGCATAGTCGAGGTTATTGCATTTATCCTTAGGCTTCGCAAGAAGGGGGACTGGAAAACAACAGTGAATTATTGCGTAATCACTTGTGAAAGATCACGATGGAAATTCACCACGAGAGGGTGGACATCATTTATAAAAATAAATCTTTAATGATGCCATTTAAAGTAACTGATCTGACTAGTTAGGAAATGTTTGAAAAATTAATATTATCAATCAATTTCTGATGTTTTGGTGGAAAGGAATTTGCCTGCCAGTCAATGGTTGGAAGTTTAAAATCACCTACGATTATTTTGACATCAAATTGAGTGTCTGCAACTTTTTCAAATAGTTCACAAAGATCGCTTTCATTTCCAGAATAACACGTAGGATTACAGACAGCCAATTACCGCTTTTCTATTGTGCGGGAGGATGACTGAAGCAAAGCATACGTGTACAGAAAATGACGAAATGCTCAGCCGAAAAAGGAAATGTACAAATGATGATGTTATATAAAGAAGGCAACCACCACCACGTTTATCGGCGCGGTCTTGTCGTTACAAATTGAAGTTATCTATAGCAAGCGTCGAGTCAGAACTAAGAGAATGAGCCAAGGATTCAGTTATGCACAGCACATCTGGATCAAGCTCAAAGGCTTATGTTCTAAGCTCAGCCATCTTATTTACAACTGATGTCACATTGAGTGAAACTAAGCTGAGCGTATTCCTGAGTTGCAGATTACGCTCATCAGTATTTATAAAAAAGGAACATTTCGGTGGCAGAGAAGAAAACTGGAAAGAAGAAACTAAAACCGGGAAACAAAATTGCTCTGGTCTACAATTTGTCGAGATGGCATCGTACCAATACAATAATAACAATAAACCGAAACTGCGTAAAAGAACCACCCGATGATGGTAGTGGCCCGTCGCGGTGTTCATAGATAAAAGTCTATTCTGATAGACCAATTAACGGCCACCGCTCTGCCTGTAATTCTTCTAGCATACGGACAACATGCTGAAGTGGCTGCGATGGTTTCCTAAGCATGCGCTTCATTTTTCCTAGATTACTTTAAAAAGAGAAAAACGAGAAAATATCAAGGGGCCATGTCGGTGGACATTATCCGGTAGATGAACAATGCTGTGAACATTAAAAACCATTTCCGACTTACCATATAAGGACGAATATTTTTCTACGTACATTTTCAACAGCTGCCTACAGTAGGGCACCCATTCTTTGCACGAATGGGGACGAACAAGACAGCGTATTGCCGTGAAAAATAGTAAAAAGTGCTTCCAATATCTTTTGGGATGGAAATCTTTAAGGACGACTATACTGGTGTACAGTAGAAACTGACGCAGTTCAGTACCCTTTCAGGTCTCGTTATCAATAATAGACCTTGCACGCTGTGAAAATTTCCGTGGCAGATAGGCATTAAGCGATTTTGACCTAAAATTAACCGTAGTTATCGCCTCAAGTGACAACCGGAAAGGAGTTTCTCTAAGGCTTTTGAGCCGCAAGTTCAGAATCCGTCGCATAACACCCAGGTAAACTAAATGTAGAGGATCTAAAGTAAAGAAAGTAATAATTCCCACATTACATGCTAGCAATGGTGAAGGGCCGATACGATGGCAGTCATCTATGACGGAGAGGAAATCGGCAGCCGTCCTCAAACGCTCTGAAACGCTATTATATACTACTTTATCTACGTAATCGCCTTCAACGCAAAACCTCTCACAGCCATAATAGGCGTTCACATTCTTAATTTGCTTAATAAAAGCTCTTGCTGAAGCATCGCAAATTACAGCTGCTAAACGAAACCCAAAGGTCCTCTTGATATGTTCGACATGCAGACCATCTCTGGCCAAAGATTTAAGTTCTTTAGCCAGGGGCCCTAAAGAAGGTTTGTACATCCGAAGACTTTCCATAGCCACAGTAAATTCCCACAACGAATATTTCACTAACAAAGGGCCCCATAATTCTACCAAGGATAGGCCAAAACCCGCGCTTAGTTTTCTTTTGTATAGGGAGCCCATCAATAGCTAAATACCTAAGAACACTATTGCCTATTAGACACCTGGTAGGGTCTCGAAACTGCTCAGTTAACTGTTTCACAAGTGCCATTACCGTTGAAAAATCACTTGCCCCACCCAACAGCGTTCGTGCGTCTGCAGGAAGGTCCGAGGTCAGCCGTCTGATAATCTTCAGAAGACTGCTCAGATGAATCAATGATATACCTGAGCGTATAGCACATGAACTCATAGCCTCTTTAACTGTAGGTTCCTCTTCAATTGTAGGTGTGCTTGAACAGTTGTTTGCAGTTACGTCAGATATATCTGACGTTCAACTTGTCTCATCATCGGCAGAGGAAATCTCTGAGCCCAAGTCATCATATGACGAACTAGACGAAGAGGTCCGATGCCACGACGATGGAGATGAGTCGGACGGATACATTATCCTCATATTCTCGGCACTTTGACGTTAATCATCCAGAAAGCCTTTCTGGGCACGTCTCCTAAGTTTTCTTTTAGATACTGCTTTTAAAGTTCTGCAAAAAAGCAAAAAAGCGGTCAATATAGACAGCACAGAGGTGCAGGCAGTTAAGCGACCGTGACGCAGCAAGAGAGCGCCAGAAATGGCGTGGTAAGGCGTGCGCAGGATTGACAGCTAAGTGCCCGATCGATTTGCCAATAACGCTGCACGCATTCTTTTGCGCCCTAAGCGACGCGTCATCCAGATGCACTAGCAACCAATCAAATTCCAGCTACGATTGACGTACGACTGGTCGAGCTTCGAATCGTATTTCATTGCTATTAGGGAAGGACACCGCTAACAGTAGGGTTCTCAGATGAAAATGATTACGACACTAAGACCTTTTGTTTCCGATTTGTTATGTATAATGAAATGAAATCAGTACGCGAAGTACGAAGTCATAACACTTTCAAATTAACTGTGAATCTCTTATGAGACACTTAATCCACGGCCTCACTAAGATCAAAATAGAAACGACCACAGATAGATAAATCATTACGAAGAGATGTTAATAGATTTAGAAAAGACATGTGACATTGTGCACCGTACAGGACAGGTGGAAACCGGCGGGGTGTTTAAAAAAATCCCTTTCAACTTTTGTTTTCCTTTTCGATCCCGCATCTCAGTGGCCGTGGCAGTAGTCGAGTCCCCGCAGTTCAACGACCTACATCCTGTGAAGGATCAATCGTCCGACAATATACCCTTTCTCTCTGTAAAGTCTTCTGATTCGGTGAAGTCAAACTTTTGTATTATCCATCACTTTTTGTTTATCATTATTAGTTTTCTACATTTCATCGACTACGTAATATCGTGAATAAACAATCATCTACTCTCTACGCTATCTACTTCTATGAGTTTTGATATGAATGAATCACAACAGCAAGACAAATCCAAGACGTATGAATCTCTTACAGTGCCTGCACTATTGGACTGTTAAAGCATCATCCCCTGTATCGGCGCCTAATATCGAAGGTGAGAGTCGAAGTCCTATTGACGGAAGGAAGAAGGACGTTATATTAGTGGCAGCCGTGTCAACCCGTTCTAACCTCTTTTACAACCCCAGACGCCCCATACTCAGAACCATCCAACCCATAGGACAGACAGCCGCCCGACCCCCTTCTAACCCCTGGTGCTTACCAACCATGCTAAAACCTTCAGGAATGGCTGATCGAACTCTCCTTATTCCTTACCGACGTTCCATCAACCAACTACACCCGTTTTATGTTAAGATTCCTCTCTCCTCCAATCCGCAAACTTGCCCTTACTGCAGGAGTTAACATTAACACCCCGTTTCTTACGGCAACCGCTCTAATATCCACCCTCTTCGACAACCAGTTAAGTCCGGGGAGCGCCAATCAACGTTTCACGAACCTTCGCCAGACTCGCAACCAACCTGTAGACGACTTTGCCCTAGAACTCGGTCGCTTAGCATCCCTTGCTTTCCCCAACCTACCACAGGTCGATCGAGATGCACTCATACTGCACCATTTTGTGACAGGCCTTCTCGATCGTATTTAACACGTCAAAGACCGAAAGTTAAGCCTAAGAACTTCACGGACCCGTACATGTTTATCAACAGAGACGAACCCCGATCAGATATATGAAGCTTTGATTGCGGCAGTAACGTTCCAACCAACAAATATTGACGAGCTGTTATCCCAAATTTCCAATGTAAACCCCCGCCATATGAGAGAAATCAAATCTATTCTGCAAGCATTCCCCAAATTGTTTTCTTGGGCACCTTCAGAAATTGGACGCACAAATTTAACGTGTCATGTGATTGATACAGGTTCCGTCAAACCACTGTGGCAACCACCCCGCCGCATCCCCATTCATTAGAACGCCGAGTTCGAGAAGCTGTTAGACGAATTATTGAACGCAGACATTATCCGCACCTCATCTTTGCCAGAGGCATCACCCATTGTCCTCGTCCCCAAGAAAGACGGTAAACTACGGTTGTGCGTCGACTACAGGTAGCTAAACGCAGTTACCGTACGTGACTCTTTTCCATTACCCCTTATCGATGATACATTAGACGCAAGATGATTTTCAACCTTGGATCTTAAGTCCGGATACTTGCAGGTTGAAATAAACCCTAAGGACAGACACTAAACCGCGTTCACGGTACCCTAAGGCCTTTTTGAGTTCCAGACACTCCCTCTTCGGATTATTTAACGCTGCCGCGACGTTCCAACGCCTCATGCAGCAGACCCTCCGGCATCTATTCCCCCACACTTGTCTCATCTCTTTATACGATATTATCATTTTCGGACGCACTATACGCGAACACAACGCTAACCTAAACCTAGTCCTCACAGCCCTCAGAGATGCGGGGCTGACACTAAACCTTCGCAAATACATGTTTTTAAGACCAGAATTTAGCTTCCTGGGCTATTCGTTATCACCAGGACCGATTGCTACAATCAATAAAAAGGTAAACCAAATTCAAAACTGGCCAACACCGCTGAACCAGACTCAAGTGAGGAGCTTCGTCGGTTTAGCCTCGTTCTACCGCCGATTCATCCGCAGTTTCGCATGTATAGCCTCACCCCTCCATAAACTGACAGAGAAAGGCAGAATATTTAAGTGGACCTCTGAATACGACGAGGCTTTCCAGACACTGAAATCAGCACTCTGTTCAGCACCCATCCTTACGTTACCAAATACGCAAACCGACGCTCCACCTTTCATACTAGACATTGAGGTTAGTGGTTTCGCAATGGGAGCCGTCCTCTCCCAGACTGATAACAATGGGTTAGAACACCCCATCTGCTTCACCAGTCACACGCTATCGAAGACGCAACGAAACAACTGCACGTTCCGACGAGAATTGCTGGCTATACTTACGTTCGTTCAACATTTTCAACACTTCCTCAGAGGCAAGCGCTTCCTGTTACGCACCGACCACAGGGCACTCAAAATGGCTACAGTCATTCAAAGATCTACTGGACCAGTTAGCCTGTTGGCAGGAAATCCTACAAAACTTTGACTTTGAATAACAATACCACCTAGGTTCAAAGCATAAGAATGCAAACGCTTTGGCCCCTGCCTAGGTCCCACTACACCACCTAACGATGACACTCCAGAACCAATAGTGAACGCAATCTGTGTCGTAGAACAGACACGAGATGTCTGGTCTTCAGCCCAACAGACAGACCCAGACATGTCCGTTATATACCAGCACATTCTACAGGGCAGGAATAAGCCAAATTCGCGAGAGATGCTCGGTTCCAACCAAGGCGCAAGACTCCTCCTTAATCATTGGCCAAACCTCACACTAGAACACGACATCCTTTTTACGACAAACAACATACAAAACGGTTACGTCCCGTAGTATTTGGCTCGACTGTCGAAAGTGTACTGACAAACCTCCACAAGGAGTAAGGACACAGAGGAAAGAAACAAACAGAGCTGGCAGCTCGAACACGGTTCTGGTAGCCACAACTTCGGTCATCTGTTTCAAAATTTTGTTAATCATGCAACACGTGTGCTGCATTCAAATCCCCTATCCCATCCCCGAGGGAACCCATGCCACCGATGATAACTGGCTTCCTGGGCGAACACGTTGGCCTAGACATCATCGGACCTCCGCCAATATCTGTACGGGATTACGAGTACATATTAGTCATGTTAGACTATTTCACTAAATGGGTCGAAGTGATACCCTTGTTGCACCAAGACGCGCAATCCGTGGCAAATGCCATAACGCGCGAATGGGTGAGCTGTTGGGAGTGCACCCCTGGCATTCCATTCCGATTGCGATTCTAATTTCGACTCCCAGCTATTTCCGAGAAGTTTGTCAACTACTAGATGTCCACAAAACTTGCACAACCCCTTACAACCCAGAAGGTCATGGGTTAGTCGAGAGAACCAACCGCACACTCAAAAACACACTTCTAGCTTTCCTAAAAGAAGATCATGAATACGATTGGGATATCCACCTTCCGTTCTGCTTACTAGCTTACCGCGGTTCAATCCACTCCACTTCCGGCTTTTCACCACATTTATTGAACACAGGTCGCGACTTACGCCTTTTAAGAGATTTAACTCATTCTCTACAAACCGCAGACCCAAGGTTAACCCCTGAATACGGCACACGCCTACGTCAAGTTATTCAACAAGCACATTACGCAGCCCGGTCCTCGATACAAAAGCTGCGACACATGAAAAGACGAACCACGACCGTACATGTTTGGGACAACCCTTCAAAACTGGCGACTTCGTCTTACACTTCAATATTGTACAACCCCGTGGCACAGCCTCTAAGTTCCACTACCCCTAGCGAGGCCCCTTCGTAATTTTAGACACTTTTCCTAATTAGGGATGCGATACAACCTCAGGCAACCCCATTTACAGCCCACTTTTCTAAACTCGAACCATAACGCGGTCGACTTCCCCCATGTTCCCCTGACACACTGCCCATATTACCCAGCGATCATGTCCCCCCTGTAGCTGTTGAAGTAGTTATACCAGCACCTACTGTCGATGTAAGCACTGAGGACAGTACCCAAACTTACGAGGGGCAATGAACCGTACAGGACAGGCGGAAACCGGCAGGGTGTTTTAAAAAACACTTTCACTTTCGTTTTCCTTTTCAATCCCCCATCGCAGCGGCCGTGGCGGTAGTCGAGTCCCCACAGTTCAACGACCTACATCCTTCAAAGGATCAATCATCCAACAATATACCCTTCTCTCTGAAAAGTCTTCTGATTTGGTGAAGTCAAACTTTTGTATTATCTATCGCTATTGAACTCTTTCTCAGATATCGTTTATCGTTATTAATTTTATACATTTCATCGACTACGTAATCTCATGAATAAACAATCATCTACTCTCTACGTTATCTACTTCTATGAGCCTTTATATGAATGAATCACAACAGCAAGACAAATCCGAGATGGATAAATCTCTTACAGAGCCTGCACTATTGGACTGTGAAGCATCATCCCCTGCATCAGCGCTTAATATCGAAGGTGAGAGTCGACGTCCTAGTGACGGAAGGAAGAAGGACGTTATAATGGTTCACAAGAGCGATCGGGTAGGAAGCATGCTGGAAAAAGCTGGGAAGGTGATTGGTTATGCAAAAATTTGTATTTGTAGGGCAATTAGTTTTCAATGACCTTCGGTTTTTTATCAACACCGTGATAATGGGGATGACCCAAGCTTGAGGTAGATTTAAATACATGAATAAAAATAGTTTTTTAATCATCAGGAATGAACCCATTCTTGAGAAAAATCGAAAATATTATGCTCAGAAAAGGAGGGAAATCAATAAGCTCTTTAATAAGGGTAATTTAAGATGTTTTTTTTAGTTCGAACTGACTGTTATCTGAATATATTTGTAGGATCAATTAAATGATGGTGAGAAATGCATGAGATATCAGGCGAATTGAAGGGATAAGATTTGTGTCAGCGGAAAATTTTTGGGCTGAGAAGGAATTTAACAAGTCTGCTTTTGTCCAAATCATCTGTGACGAAATTATTATTATGATCGAATAAGGGTGAAGTGACCCTACCAGCACCAGCCACGCCTGGCCCTATGTGGCCCAGGGGGCCAGGCGGGGCAAAGTTGACGGTTTGGCCCCTCTGGCCCCCTCGCTAGAAAAAAATTGCGCAACGGGACCCCACGATTTTCTCGCATTAGCAGCCCCTTTTCCTTTATACCGAACGCCCACCGCCCATAGCCTTCCCTATCCTAATCGGCCACTACTTATATACCCATAATTATTGTTCTTTTAACGGCCCAATTTTATACAATTAATATTGCTTACGTTTGGATCCATTCAAGCCATTACTGCGAAGTACCAACTCACTCATGAAATAGGATATGTGGAGATGAAATTTGCAAAGTAGTTTATTATAAAAATAAATAAAACTGTACATGCGTTGGATAAACTTGTCAAAGTTTGTCCACATGGTTGGCGGTATCCGGTGGTGGTTCCTACAAAATAAGAAATATGTTGGTTACCGTGGGGAACATTATGAAAAGAGTTTTATATAACAAAGTAAGGATTAAAATAAATATCACTACAAAATAAGAAATATGTTGGTTACCGTGGGGAACATTATGAAAAGAGTTATAGATAACAAAGTAAGGATTAAAATAAATATCACTACAAAATAAGAAATATGTTGGTGTAAGGACTTTGAGATACTTACCATGTTTTCGGAAGTAGACTGCGTTGTGCAATTCGGACCACTGTTGAGACATTCCGGAAGCTGAATAAGTATGCTGGATTAATTCAATGGAGTAGTTTTACCTTCTCAGTTGCCTCCCGGCGTTTTGATCTGCCACCATACCTATCTCTAGCACCATGGAACCAGTCAATAGCTGTTCTGCGAATAACATCCGCGGAACAGTTATTGAAGCTGGTATTTCGGCGAATGGCTTCTGCAGAAAGTTAGGGGAAACGTTTAAACATACCTGTTAAAACTTTATAGAGCGGGCACCCAATAAATGACCGCTTGTCAGTGGAGCCGGCCCAGCAGAAGTTTAGGCACAGGGGTGGTCCAATGAAACATGTCAACATGTTCCGGACGAAATCTTTTTCATTTCGGCACCCCACCACTGACAACCTTTCAATCTAAAAGTCACGAATAACATTTAGAAATAAATATATCCAAACCACCTCATTGGCATAATCCTGTGCCTTACTCATTCCTCCAAGTAAGTCATTGTAGGCCTCTTCTGTGCACAGAGGCAATCGACTGATTGATTGTGTAGCTGTTTTGGGGACAGCAATCGCCCTTATATCCCGACGCATTTCGTTCAAGGCAGCCCACAGTTGTTCTATGTTGCAAACCTGCCTTTCTGCTATGATATCAACCTTTTGACTAGATTAAGGTTAATAACAAAGACAAAAGTCGTACCATAGCAAATCCATGTCTTTTCGTAGTTTCTTGATCGATGATGAATGGACATCGTCAGATCGCTCAGTTGGTAGTCTGAGGTAGACATTAGTAAAAAAAATGCTTACTGATAAGTGGACGACGTTGAAGGTCGTACTGGTGTTATTGCAGGCATAGATGGGCCAGGCATATTCTCATCATTAATAGGCCTAAAAATAAAAATTATGTCAAAGGTTCTTACTGCAATATCGATGATGGCATCGGCCAGCCAGCCAATCTCCGTTCTGGCTCTATTGGCCGGCTAATTAAATCCTCATCGTCTTCGGACGACGAAGTTAGTTGGTGCTGATATCTATATAAATAGATGAATACGATTTGAAACTAACTTCCTTCTGTAGCCCCTCCCTAGTACAGTTGGCTCCTAGGTGGAGAGGTCATCCGTTTCCTCAGCCTTCTTTTCCAAATTTTTCGCCTTTTCGAGGCTGAGATTTTTTTTCAGAATCCTAACTGAGTACACTTTGGTACCGTTAGGTGGCTGCAGGTTATTTTGTAGCAAGTACTTGCGTTGCTTTTGGGTTTTTGGCCACATGACGGAGTGTTCATTGACAAACCAAGCTTTGGCCACAGCTGCCACGCTTTTGTCATTGACAAAATTCTACGACGCAGTACATCTAAAAACATCACACATGAGTTAAAAGCAAATCAAAATGCATTAAAATCTTATTCATACGTGTATAAGGAAAACTTTAATAAACACAAGTAAAAAAAACGTTTGAAAACCAGTCATTGTTTTTGGAATGTGTGCAACAAGAGAATGGAAAATAAAGTGATCATCAATGCTAAAAGCAACATTGAGATTTAGAGATTTAGAGGAAGAACAGAGACATAAGACTTGAGCAACCGATCTGGAAGTATTACCATCGCTAATTGCTACAGATTCACTAACCATATCTCTCGTGATCCTCATTTTTGGAGCTAATTAAAATATTTGTGCGATCCTTAAAAGGACCAATAATGCACTTGTGGACGGATCCTTAGGCTGCTTTCATATTTTTTTCAGTTGATTTTGAAGCAAATGTGGGACCGTGGAAAAAGCAGCATTTGCTATTTAGGTCTTTTGTGCAATGAAATCGAGGAGGCCTTCCACTGGATCTTGACATGCGTCGTGGACAAAACTTGGATCATTACGTGAATAAAGCTGGACCAATCCAGAATTCCGTCATCGATCCTCCTCTAAATGAGGTTATGAAATTCCTTCATTACTAAATGAACAGAAGAACTTCGTTCTCGAAGACTCTGTCAAGGCTGCATTGTTTAGTGCTTTCTTTGCAAAGCATCTAACGATGGAATCTGAACCGGTTCCGACGTTTAAGCCATTCTTATTAGATGTTAGCAGTACCATTGATTTCGCCTTACAATTAATTCGTAAGCAAATAATTGTCTACAAAACTCGCACTCTTCGGGGATTGATGGTATTCCAAACTCAATAATAAAGAACATACCGAGCTTCCCCTGATTGCTTAGCCATATATTCTCAGTTAATCTTCTAAATGGATTCTTTCCTGACTCATGGGAGACATCTATTATTCTTCTTCCTTTCTTGAAGTTGGGATCTCGTTCGCTCGCACGTTAGTAAGTAGTGGACGTTCGCAAAACCCGGCTCTATCAAAACTTATTGAAAAAATATTTTTAATCGAATTCTTGACGTTTGTCTAGAAAATATGCTGCTTAGCTACTCGCAAGATGGTTTCTTACCTGGAAGATCATGTGAAGTGTGTCACTTAGCTTTCTTAACCTCTTTACTTCCCTTTGTAAGGAGCATCAGTCAGTGTTTGCGATCTACTTTGACATGAGCAAAGCCTTTGACAGGGTACCGCACAGACGTCTTCTGGTGAAACTGGAAGTGCTCAGCATTCAGCCTCCTCTCCTTGACTATATTGGTTCCTACTTGTGTAACCACAACCAGAAGGTCTTGGTAGGTAATAGCTACTCGATGCCTCAGCCGATGACGAGTGGCGTTATTGAAGGCACGGTTGTAGGTCACCTCCTCTTCATTCTGTACATAAACGAAATTTCAACTTTACTCACAAATTCACAAAATTTCATTTATGCTGACAATTTAAACTGAATTTACTCATTTTCTAAAAACACCACCAATAGTTGCGTTTAATAAATCAATACTGATTTACTTATACTATCAAATTAGAGCTCTAGTTGGCAGATTGAAATTTCATGTGTTTTGGCCCCAACAGGCATCCTGTACCCCTAGTATTTCAAATGAGGGCACTGTAAGAAGGAGCAACCATAAGAGACTTAGGTCTTATTTACACGAATAAGCTAGCATTATCGCCTCACGCAGATCAAATTACTGCAATGGCTGCACAGATATGTGGTTTTATATCACATAATTTCTTCCTTCCGGAAATAAAATTAAGACTGTACCGCATGTTTGTTCTTCCTATCCTAGAATACTGCTGTTCCCTCTTTGGTCTGATGAACGCCTCTGACCGCAGTAAGATTGAAAAAATTTCAGAGAGTTTTTACTCGAAGACAATTTTCTCTTCCTGTATACAGTATCTCTTATACGGATAGATGTCAGTTAGCAAACATTAAATTTCTGAGCGTAAGAAGACTCGAAGCCGGTCTCTGCTTCCTGTTTCACATTAACTGTAGCCCAAATCTCCCACGAATTAACGCTCTCACTCCGGTAGATTGACCCTATGCCACTCGTAATTCCTCCATGATCATTTCACCACCCCTTAGCTCCACAACTAACCGTGCTGAGTTTTTTGCTTACAAATATGCTTTCATATGGAATAATCTTCCACTGGCAATTAGGTTGTCGTCTACATTAGCTTTTTTCCAAACTTTGGTTTTGGTTTACACAAACATTTAACTTCGGAAGATACTAAGTCTTTATTGTCTGCTTCCTTCCCAAACTCGCCACTTTTGGATTTTTAAAAGAGTCCTCCTGGTATTTGAGGCAGTTCCCTTGATATTATATTGGTTTCTTAAAGTGTTTCCATCATCCTCTGCAGAGTCAATCTTTGCATTCACTTTTTCTTCCTCTCCTTTTTAACAAGCACCACCAACTCTTGACAACCTTGATACTTTCCTCCCAATTTGCAACCCTGACGATGGCCTCCAGGATCAGTCGATGATCGAGGCGGGTTCTGATGTTTTTGCATCTTTGTTGGTGGAATATGCAGTCAGCAAGGTCACATCTCGGTGATAATCTCGTGACATCTACTTTCCCCTCTTTGTTTTGACCATGTTGTCTACGATAAGTTCCTCCTCTCTCACCTTTCTGATGGTTATAACCAGTAGCTCTGACTGTTATATTATCTCTCACCCGACAACAAGCGTTCCAAAACCTCATAAGTCTTCAGCAGCATCACAGTACTATCTTATTGCGTCGTACCAATCCCATCAACTCTAGCTATTAATTTTTTAGAAAAGCAATTTTTTTTCTTAGGTTCTTTTTTAAATTAGCTGCTCATCGAAATCCGCCGGTCATTTAACCGTAGGAGTTTTTCACTGCTTCTTTCCTAGTTCACCGTATATTCCAAAGCTTTTTGACTTTTATTTTAAAAATGGCAAATCGTTCTGAATCGGATTTGCCTACCATAACACAAATTTTTGCTGTTCATTTGTCTGTTCGGATAGTGCAGCAATTATCCACTTTGTATTTATTTATACCACGATACAAAGTTTGTAATGATGGGGCCCTCTGAGCCTTAAATATTAAATTTATTTTTTTATTTATAAATCAATTTTAAGAAGTTCTAAAATATTGGCAGAGGGGTATTTGCATGCCAGTCAGACAACGATTCAGAAGCAAGCATACACACGATAATTCGACCGTCAAGTAAGTAAGAAGCAAGTAAGAAGCAAGTATACACACGATAATTCGACCGTCAATTTCGACGAGGTTTCAACTTATGCTCCACAGCAGGGTGGTGCAGTTACTGTGACTTGCACGCGATTTAGTTTCAATTAATAGTAAAATTGCACTGCATCTACCACGCTCTCTCCTCCTCCCCACCTGAGCCCGGTGTCAAGATAGAGTCAACAAAATTGGAGATGGGAGAGTGCGCAAGTGGCTGACGCGGCCGGGGCCCCTAGGCCCTAATCACTCCTAGGCATGCAACTACACCCTCATGTTCGGCATTTGTTATGAAAGCGCAACCCGCATAACGCCTGTCGTGACCTAATGTGGCCTCCGTGTTGGTCTAACGCATCTACCACTCGGCTCGTTTAGGCGGCACAAGTATACCCACCGCGGCATTGACAATTATTCCTGGAATCGGGAACAAGAGTATAGGTTGGGTAGACAAACCTTTTGACAAACCTATTGATATTAGACGATCGGATAGTGCAGCGTCCTCCCCTAATTCGTTGGATGGAGGCGATTCAAATTAAAACACAGTAGGCTTCATAAATGGGGGATAAGGCTGCACCATAACAAAAATTTCCAAAAATATGAAAGTTAACATTTGTTTACACCAACGAACAGAGTATACTTTCAACATAAGTTTAATTGAAAAGTCACGCCTGTGACTTTCCATTGAAATGATCTCTTTGACAGAACTCTTGTTATCTGAAAACGTAGATTACCACGAATTGGCACTGCAGGATTTCGGTTGTTTCGAGGAGATAAAAGAGGGAGTCAGGGAGGAGACACGGACTACTTGTCTCATAAAACACGTAACAGTTTGCCTGCAACTCCAAAAATATTTAGCTCACTATAAAGGCACCGGTATCATAAAGCCTTGAAGTTCTTACCAGCTTTCTACCACCAAGAAATGACCCCGAGGCTGACGCTCGCCTGTTAGAAGAGCTATACAGATTCGCTGCTCGACCGGACGTCTTGACAACGGACGACTTCAATGCATCGCTCCTTGACTAGACTTCAGTAAAAACATGTGGTTCAGAACTAGCTCTTAGATAAATAAATAAATAAATAGATTGCATATTTAAAGCCCAGAGGGCCCCATAATTCAAAATAAGTGCTAGGTAAAAATAAATACAAAGTGGATAATTGCTGCTCTGTGTGCATAGCAATTTGAACAGCAGACATTACTAGTATGGTAGGCACATCCAATTCACATCGATTCCTCATTTTTAAAACAACAGTAAGCAATCTTCGGAATATATGGGGAACTAGGAAAGAAGCAGTGAAATAAACTATGGCTAACCGGGGGACAGAGTTCCGCGAGCCTTCAAATTTTAAAAAAACCCATCGGAGTAAAAACTGCTTCCCTAAAAAAAATTAATAGCTAACGTTGATAGGATTGGTACGATGCAGTGAGATAGAACTCTGATGTTGATAACAACGAGTGAGGATTTGGAATGCTTCTTGTCATGGGAGGAATCATATAACAGCCAGAGCTACTGTTCACAACCATCGGGTGGTTGAAGCTGGAGGAGTTCATCGTGGTCAACAAGGTCGAAACGAAGCGGGGACAGTAGAGGTCACGAGATCATAACCGAGAATCCGAACCTCCTGACTGTATAGTCACCGAAAAGGTGGCGAAAACAGAATAACTGGCCACAGAGGCCGCGGAAATCATCGTCAGGGTGGCAAAAAGGAATGAACGCATCAGATCATCAACAGTTAGGAATGACGGTTGAAAAGAGGAGGGGACGAAAAGTGGCTACAAAGATTGACTATGGCAGCCTAAAGTGGTAATCGCTCAGTAGTCCAGTAGAGCATAGCTGGAAGTAAAATTTCACTTTGCCGGTAGATACGACGGCACATAGCACGCAACAAAACGGAAGAACCGGCATGAGTACGAGAATGTCAACATAGTAGCTCATAGCTGCTATTTCTTTCGAGAATCAACGATGAAAGTGAGGCCTGAACATTTCAATAGTCAGATTTGAAATCTGTTGATAGTTAACGAAAGAAATTTGCTTTAAAATGTGCCAACCAGTATGACTCAATTATTTAGCGATGATTCGACTGAGGCATTGGTTATGAAACATCTTAGTCTTTGAGGGAGATGACGTATGGAAAATGTAATTTTGTAGACAGTTTCCTACATTACCAATGGTCCTATCTCAGAGTGAAGGAGAGAGATGCTCGGGAAGGAAGAGGCAAATAAACGGATAATTGAATAAGTGTTAAGATAAATAAGCAGTTTGCGCTTGAAAGCAGATAGGCTATTCGATAACCTTATATTGATTGGCAGGTTATTCCAAAGAACGCAATACCGGGAAGCAAAGAACTGAGAGCTTTTAGGAGTGAGGATATTGATGGAGGCACAATCAGTGAAGAATAACATAGGTTCAACGGACGAATAACGGGGTAAGGGCTGGAATTCGGGGAACATTTGAACTATTGTCAAGGCGGAAAAGGAGGCAGAAGCCAGCTTTCAGCCTCCGAACATATAGCAATTTTTGGTTAGTTAAGTGGCACCTATTCAAGTAGGAGGTAGTTGAAAATTTCAGAGGTAAATTTTTCCGAGTAAAATGTCTTAGAACCTTTTCAATTTTGGAACGGCTAGACTCGGTCATTAAGCCAAAGAATGGGCAGCAATGTTCAAGAATGGGAAGGATAAACATTCGATAAACTCATAATTTAATTAATAATTAATTAAATAAATAAATACTAACAAGAAATACGAAATAAATCCACAAACCTGGGCAGCTTTGACCATAATTCTATCGACATGAGGCGACAGACCTAAATTAATTGTGCAGCTAAAACCAAAGTCTTTGATGATGGATAATTCAGTTATAGGGCTGCCTTAAAAAAACACATGTTACGACACTGAAAAGGTGAGAATTCCATTTGCCACTTTAAGCTCCACGCAGAAAGAGCATGCAAGTCTGCAAAGATTTCGTCTTAGCACCGTAGAGCTGTAAATTTAGAGAAAGAATACATGCATGTAAGATCGTTAGCTTAAATAAGAGTTTGAGAGTGTTTAACTGATGACGAAATATCAGGAATGTCAGGCAAAAACAAAAGGGGACCTAGCATGGTGCCTTGAACGACGCCCCTTACAATAGGGGTCATAACTAAAAATGAGGACCCCATTAAGCCTTTTGTTTCCTATTACATAGATGTGACGTAATGAAATCAATAAGGGGATTACGATTCACAAAGCTTACAGTTTAACTATAAGTTTCCTATCAGGCACTTTATTAAAAGCCTTACCAAGATCAACATAGATAAAGGTGGCCGATAAATGATCATTGTGAAGAAAAGTTAGTAGATTTAGACAAGAAATTTGACATGTTTCGCAAGAGCGATGGTGTAAGAAGCCAAGTTGGGAAGAGCTAAGAAGTTGATTGATGATGCAAAAATCTGTAATTTGTACGGCAAATAGTTTTTCAAAGAGCTAAGCAAGAGAAGGTGTTTTATGAACACTGTGATAATTTTGAATATCGGCGCGTTAGACAGATTTAAAGACTGGAATAATAATAGAGGTTTTCCAATAATCAGGAAAGAAACCATTCTTGAACTAACTGAAAATACATTGCTCAGAAAAGGGGGAAAATCACTTAGCTGTTTAATAAGGGAATTTGGGATGTTGTCGGTTTCAACTTAGTGTGATTGATTTAGTCGGCTTATCCGTTTCTGAATATTTGTAGGAACGAAATCAATGTAAGTGAGCAATTCATAAGATGTCAGGGCGATCGAAGGGATGGGATCGGTTTCAAGAGTAACATGTTTGGCAAAGAAGAAATGTAACAATTCTGCTTTGTCCAAATCATCTGTTATGTAATTATTATTGCAATCTAGCAAGGGCGGAATGACCTTGCGAGATTAAGCGGAAGAATGGTGGTGGAACACTTGAGCAACAGATCTGGAAGTATTATCATCGCTAATTGCTAGAGACTCCCTACGCCTATCTCGCATGATCCTCATTTTTGAAGCTTATTCAAATATTTTTGCGATCCTTAAGTGGACTGATAACGAACTTATGGACGGATCCTTAAGCTGCTTTCGTAATTTTTTAAACCGATTTTGAAGGAATTGAGGCACCATGGAAGAAGCAGCATTTGATATAATGGTCTTTTGCCGAATGAAATTGAGGAGGCCTTCTGTTAGGCCTTGCAATTTATTGTGGAAAAAACTTCGATCATTATTTGAAATAAGCTTGGTCTATCCAGATTGCTTGTAAAATCGTTTATAAATTCTTTGTTAACATGAGCAAAGTCAAAATAGGTACGTTTTGTTTCTGGCTTTATAGAAGAGGAGACTGGAAAACAAAAATGAATTAATGCATGATCCCTTGTAAAAAGGTTTTGATGGAAATTCATAAGCAAAGGATCGACGCAATTAGGAAAAATTAAATCTAAAATACTTTCTTTTCTAGTCACTAGGCTGATTAATTGAGACATGTTTGAAAAAATCGTGCTCTACAAGTTCTCAAATGTTGGCAGGGAAGTATTTGCATGCCAGTCGATTTCTGGAAAAATAAAATCGCCTACAATTATTTTAACACTATACAGAGCTTCTGTAACTTTTTCAAAGAGTTCACAGAGCTAGCATTCTTTGCCGAAATATCAAGGAGGATTATAGCCACAGCCAAGTATGGTTTTTTCTTGTGCGGGAGAATGAGTGAGACGCAACAAATATTTCCGCAGAACGAAGAAATACTTAGATCGTAGAAGGAATGCACAAAGGATGATCTAATGTAAAGAAGACAACCACCACCGCATTTTTAAACGCATTCTAGAGAATTTTAAACAAAAATTATCTTAAGCGAACATTGAATTGGAAATGAGAGCGTCAGCCGAATATTCTGTGATGCAAAAAACATCTGGATCAAACTCAAAAACTCAGTCATCTTTTTTTACGACTGATCTTGCGTTGAGTAAAACAATTCAGAGCTTATTCACGTGTAACAGCCGGTAGAGCTCGAAACTATTCAGCAATGGAGTAACTTTTTAAAAACCGAAAGATACCCTTTCTTCAAGGATGAAATTTGAAGAAGGCATCATTTGCTATCAAAGGAGTGGATGAAATATAATTTGTGCTTGTTCTCTGTGAAATATATTTAAATTAACAAGAGTATCGAAAATCAATGCGAAAATTGTATACTACTTAAGTAGCCATTTTTCAGAGTGGAAATTTTGTGGGTGATCAGAGGGAAAATCTTTCAAAAGCCGGCATACTACTTTGACTGAAATATATTGGGATTGGTTTGCACGATACTTAATACGACATTCCTACTTAAGTTTTTTTAGTTGAATCGACAACCCATAGCAGAATTTCGGTGAACATTTCATGAGATAGAGAATCTACTGTACGTGTATAAACAGATCCACCTGAATAATAATAAGGCTATGTCGGGTGAAAAATTTGACACTGAATATTTCCACCTGTTCACAGATATATGCAGGTGAAAGAGGGCAGACAATGCAAAGTTTTACTAAAAATCAGCTAATATAAGGTTATGAGGCAGTCCTGATGAAATTAAAATTTTCACTTCACTTTAAAAAACGAGTTGCACGCCTTGACCTTAGATCATTGACCTGTCAGCCTATTAATCCTAATTTTGGTCATATTCCTGCAAACCAAAACGAGTCAGTTAATACATCTCCTCAGATGTTCAGTTAAAAACCCCCTAAACTTCACCTTCTAATTCACATCCAATCAATCGATTAATGACTTTGGCCCTGCCACCAGAAATCTAAACCTCAGTCACATTTAATCCTGTCGTGAGTCCTCCCTTAATGCGCGTGCCTCTGTTTAAAGCGCCAAGACCGACCGCTTCCATACTGCAACGTTTTTCTCCCTGCCTCCCCACAAAATCTCCCGGAGCCACACTGCAAAAACGGTGGTATCCACCCTTACCCAAAATTAAAGACCCATTGCCAGCACTTTCAGTTACTCAGCCTTTTCACTCTAACTAGTCTCAGCTGAGACCCCCTTTGCAAGCAGTGTCCTTCAAGGTATCGTGCAACGTCCTATTTTCTTGTTGCTTTACATAAATGATGTTTCATCCACGGATAAACATTCTCAGTCTTTTATTTATGCGGACAATCTAAAATGCGTATATTCCTTCTCTAAATATTCGGCCCAACGATGCTTAGAATAAATTCATGCATAGTCTTTCCTCGCGGAGCTCGACGTGGCAAATGGAATTCTCACCTTCTATGTGTGTCGTTACCTGTGCTTGGACCTGACAGACTACCACAACCAGTTATTTTTCCAGACAGCCCAATGACTGAATGTTCCATCATCAAGGACTCCACAAATAATTTAGATCTGTCACCTCATGCCGAAAGAATTACAGCCAAAGCTGCCCAGATTTTTGGCTTTATTTCGTATAATTTCCATCTTTCTGAAATTAAATTAAGATTTTATCAAATGTTTGTCCTTCCCAGTATTGAACATCCTTGCTGTCCATTTTTTGGTTTAATGACCGAGTCTAGCCATTCTGAGTTTGAAAATGTCCAACGAAATTTTACTCAGAAACTCTTACCTAGGACACTTTCAACTACTTCCTACTCAAATAAGTGCCACCTAAGTAACCTAAAATTTAGATGGTTTCGGAGACTGGAAGCTGGGTTATGCCTCAATTTTCCCCTTAAAAATAGTTCAAATATTCCCCGAATTCCACCCCTTACCTCCGTTAGTCGTCCGTAAAACCTACGTAATTCTTCCCTGATTGTACCTCCTCGTTTGTACTCCACATCTAAACGCTCTCTGTTCTTTGCTTCCAGGCATTGTTTTCTTTGGAATAACCGGTCAATTGATATTAGTTTATCAAATAAACTGTCATATTTTAAGCGAAGACTGCAAATTTATTTTAACAATAATTCAATTAACCTTTCATATTTCTCTTCCTTCTCGAGCACCTTTCTTCGGGACCCCGAGAAAGAATCATCGAGTATTTAGAAGCTCGTCCCCATATTATGTCTTCCATGCATAGTTTCCCCACAAAATATGATGTCTTCATGACCCATGCCTCCGTAAAACGATCACCAAATAATTGTGTCATATTTCTCGCTCATTTTAAAGCACCTCTGTTTCGTTTGCCGATAACCATCATCAGAATTACAATCTGAGACTGAGCTGTGCAGGCCTCAGATTCATAATCGATTCTCATGCCAACTAGCACCCCTGAGTGCATTATGTTGATTTCTTCTTACTCAATTACCGGATCTCCCATTATCCTTTCGTACATTTCACTCAGAAGCAACCTACCATGCTGCTTCATATGCTCTCGAGGAGCAGTTTTGTCTCTCCTGCACCACTTTAAAAAGAGGAAATTCGCTGTCGATTTACGTCCCCTCTTGATTTTAACCATCATTAAGAAATATTGACGACTCAAAAGGTTCGCTTTTCTTCGCTGTTCTCCTCTTTCTTTATCCCTTGCAAACGGCTACAACCTCGTCCGCCATCGAATTTGCCGCGCCTTCGGGCGATGGTGCTTCTGGCCCTCCTTCATTCCCTCCGGTAACGATCCTACACGGATTGATGACGGCAGTTTCGGGATCCTCTGTTTCTGGTCTGAAAAATTAGCAATGCAAGTGTCATGGTTGCTTCTCTGGCAATTCTACCATGACCTTTACGATCTCTACGGTCCTTTCCTCGTACGACCATAAGCGTGCGGATAATGCCTGCGAAGGTTTCCCCTGTCTAGCATCCTTGACGGTTTGGCTTATAGCCAGTCAATACGCATTCTGATCACACCTGTCGTGGTGAAAAAGTAGCCATGTCGTTACATGATTTCTCCCACGAGGAGGAGCGTTTTGAACCCTCATACACTCTCATCCGCATGTCTGTCCTACCTAATGGGTATGTTTTTCTCCCAGGAGTGACAGTTTTTTCCTCCTTGAATCCCACAAACCTCATTCATCATATGCCTTATCCATAAAAATGTACAATGATTTTTTTCACTGTCTGCTGTTTTATATATTTTTTGACCACTGATTTGTGTCATTTTTCCTCGCCAAGGGGCTAACCTACATTACTTAACTGTACACGATCAGGGCTCGTTTTAATTTATTTTTTTTCCGATGAAAGTGCCCTTCTGGGTTCTCAAATAAAACATATATCTATCTATCTATCTAAAACTAACCAAGTCTCTCCAACAGGCAAATAACCCTTACCATGTTAACCGATATACAAGACCTGATATCCCGGCACTTGATTCTTACAGCTGCTTGCCCTCTCCCACCAGCCTCTTTATTCCATATAACTTCCCCTATTCCATTTTAACTACCAACAGGCATATCCCGGTGTTAACCAGCATGGTTGTTCGATACCGGAAAGTTTTATTTCTACACCTTTTAAATATCCCTCTCAGCCTTTTCTTACGGATGTTCCTTATACCAATATTTCAGGCACAGTTGGCAGTTACCCTCCAAACCACAATAACTTCCAACTTAATTACCCACCTCCAATTTTTTATAAATAACGATAAACCTAGTTTGGATACTCTAACTACAGTAGATTTTATATTACTTAATGATAGATCTGTTATAAATAAGATGGCCCAACTGAGAGCCATCGATTTTGAGTTAATGCCCGATGTTTTATGTGTAACTGAATCTTGGATCCATCGCTTAATTTCCGACTATTTGCTTGTCATATAACAGTATGATCTCTATCGTCAAGGGCACACTAGGAAGCGTGTTGGTGGTTGTCGTCGCTATTTAAAAGCTTCATTTCAGCACTGCAAATCATCTTACGATGGAATATGAACCGGTTCCGACGTTTCAGCCATTCTCATTAAATGTTATCAGTACCATTGATTTCGCCTTAGAATTAATTCGTAAGCAAATAATTCATCTAATTCCTCTCCTAAGCATGATCGTGAAATTCCTCCACTGCTAAAGGAAGCCAAAAGCCTCGTCATTGCCTACATTAGCAAGGCGGAATTTTCTAGGGCAATGTATGCACGGAATCTGAAACGGTTATACCTTTTAATCCACAATCACTCAGTGCTCTCAATACAATTAAGAGGACCATGGCAGCTGTCTTTTGTTTTGTCTAAAAAACATGTACTGTGGCCGTAGGAGTGCAGCAGGGCAGCTCTTATCGAAAACAACCCACGGCCCACAGACGGGACCAGACCCTACCAAGTTAAGGTGTTGAGAGAATGGCTGATCCCAGATAAAGCGTGCAGACGGTACAAAAGTCCGAAGGGATCCAAAACCTGTCAGTATGTGGGCCAGTCCCTTTGGGCAGAGACAGGATAACTAATTAAGTTTTCTATTCGGTTGATTTTCTACATTAATATCCCCGTCACATCACCTCTGACTCCGATGAGGATGAAGACTGAGGGCTGGCAACACCTCCCATACTCCAGTAAGCGCCAAGAAATTACGAAAATTTGCCCGGTCTCTCCTGCCCATACAGGTCACACGTTGTACAAGTGCAGTAAGTGGGTTTTATTAAAGTGGCACTTTGGACTACCTATTGTCCCACACAAAACTACACCAAAAGGGGTCCTTGACTAAAAGTTCAAAAGGAACTGGCATCCATCCGGTAAGGTCATCCAAAGTGTCCTCGATAGTCATCTAGGAAAAAGACTACTTTTCAGAACAGATCATTAAATTTTGGAATTAACTGCAACAGTTGTAGACCATGATGGCCAAAAAGCACAGGGTACTGCAGGCATATGAGGATTTTTATTGCCAAAATACGCGCTGATACTGACGTTTCACAAGAAGCGGTATATTACCAGGCGCAGCTACTACTTATGGCTTCTAGATAAAACGTTAGTCGGTGGTCGGTGGGAGGGCCGAGAAGGAGTTCGTCAGAAATATGCTGACAGCCATGCTCGGACCTCCAATATGCCAAAACTTCTGCTTGGTTGGTTCCACAGACAAGATGGCTTCTGTGCGCAGTGGTATGCCGAACGTCATTTTTTTATAGGTACACAGGCCATTCGTCTAAACGCGCATTTTGGTAAATTTCATGATGAGCTTGTGCGCAAAAACGGTCATAATGTGGTTGCATGGAGCGAGAGCTCGCTACGGTGGCTGAGATACACACCGGGACACATATGAGAAGGTAAATCACTTTGCACTGAATATTTTCCGGTAATCAAAAGGCGACAGAGAACACAGAAAGGGAGACCAACTTCATACCAAATCCGAGCTGCTCCCTCAGGCAGCAGTGACCGCTTGGGAAGTGTGCTGATAATGTAAGTCAGACCTAAGAAGGGAAAACTTTCCACGATATCAGTTAGTTTTTAGAAGCGCACGCAAGCAAGGTAAATGGTCTTTTGCCTTAGTGTCGGTTTATATAATAGGAGAAAGCGACGACGGTGGTTTTTCGGCATCGCACCTGTCCTCCCTGTGCAGGTGCTTCGGTGTCAATGCCCTCAGAGAATGCTCATAGGGGAAACAATCCAACTTGATAGACGAGGAGCGGAAAGAAAAGGGCAAAACTAAAATTGCTGATGGTCAGGTATAGCCCAGGTGGCTGGAAAGTAATATTATTAAAACTATAGTCATGGTGAATGAAAACCTGCAGTTTTGACCAATTAATAGAACTCCTGATGTTGATGAGCCAATGTCAGCTTTTTATGATACATCATATCGGAGTTTCTATTGCACTGGAACTCAACTGGACAAATCCTTTCAGAAATTCGTGCCAATCTGTTGACTTCTTATTGCTCAAATTAAAAACGAGGCCCATTCTTCCGCATCGTGAGCCATTCTAGCAAAAAAGCAGTGTAACAAACTAATTGTTTCAATGAAAGGCCTCAAAAGTGCTGATGTGTTTAAATGCATATCATTAGTCAGCAATTATTCCATGTATAGTGCCCCACCTGTGGAGCAGGTACGCACGTCA
>WEDG01002140.1:32500-75000 GCA_017591395.1 Schistocephalus solidus
TGCTGAAAAGTTTTTGTCCCGCATGCAAAACCTGGAAATGGACGCAGATGAGGGGATGGTGTCGTTTGATGCGGTCTCGTTATTCACCCGCCCGGTCTGGCTATCGGCACCATCCTAAATCCTTTCCGAGAAAAATACGATGAAACCGAATAACTGCTTAAACGAGTACACATCATCGAGCTTCTGGAAGTGTCTTAAAACGTTCTTCGATTTCGACGGCCAGGTTTACGAACAAAAGAAAGGGACACCAATGGGCTCACCTCTGTCCAGACTGGTTGCTAAAGCGGTCTTGCAGAGGCTCGAGCGGCTGGTCGTATTTAGGTCTTCCCCCCAAAAATTGCTGGGCCAGATACATTGACGACACTTTCGTCATCCTCAAAAGAGGTGAAGTACAGGCTTTCAAGGCACTGTTGAACTCAATCTTTACCGACATCCAGTTTGCTTTGGAAGAAGAGTTCAACAATGAGTTGCCCTTCATCGACGTACAAGTGACGTAGCTGGCAGACGGAAATAAGAACAAAGGTGTACCGGAAGGCAAGTAACACCATGCCTATCCTCCACTTCAGAAGCAACCACCACGTTGGTTACAAACGCAGTTGTGTCAGAACACTCTTCCAACGCGTTCACACACACTGCACCGACGAAAGTGGGACGAAGGAGGAGATTAAGTACTTGCTTGCCCTATGTAAAGCCAACAGTTATCTTACGCCCTTCATACGCAATTGCCTTAGGATGCCCAACCTTGAGCGATCAAAAGAAGACACGAAGGTCTGGCCAACAATCCCTTATATGAAGAACGTATCAGAGGTGATGGCAAGAATAATGAAACCTTTCGGGATCGGTATGGATCATAAGCCTGAATCAACAATCAGACAGCACATCATGAGGCATAAAGACTCGTTTACAATGACAGAACAATCAGCAATGATCTATAGCATACCATATCCAAAGTGCGACGCGCGGTATGTTGGTAAAACGGGCTAACGCCGTGGCACAAGATTGCATAAACACCAGTTCGCAATCGACGGGAACGATAAACTGTCTATGGTCTACGGCTACGTTCAACAGAAGAACCAAAGTTTCACCTATGAGAAAGCGAGTGTAATCGGCCGAGCCAACGATAAGATGGCCAGACTGCTGCTCGAAAGTTGGTACTCAACGGACACACTTAATAGAGCCGTAGACTGGCATCCCGCTTACCGCTCGATACGCACACGGTTCGAGTCAGTTTGGGCAGGGCCAATTGGACAGTCAAGGAAAATCGCGCGTGGCAGACAACTGACGCCAAAAAAGACGAGAGGAGCCGACCGGAGGCCACGTGACCAGCGTTGAACACCACCTCACCACCACGTCCACGAGGCTGAAATCAGTTCACGCGGGCACCAACGACTGATCAGTCCGTTGGCTGACGAGGGGCAGGCCACTATGCACGATGAATTGCCAACAAATACGATGGCCGCGAAAGGAACAAATGACATGGGAGTGGAGAGGACAAGCCTAATCAGCAGCGAACAGGCAGACCGAAGTTCGTATGTCAAGCACCGATATAATATCAGGCAGGCGTTAAGGCTGAAACAATCAAGGCCAGCAGGAATATCAACCACCGAACTCTGATTATGGAAACGAGAATGTTTCTTAAACGTCAGTTCAAATACATTCCGGTCCACGAACTCGTCCCTTCTTTGTTATCTTATACATCTCAAAGCTTACTAAATACTTCACAATCTAGTAACCTTTTTAATCTTTCCAACACTTATGAGAAATTCCTTGCGCTCAAACACTGTACTGTATATTCTTAAGTATACGCACCAAGTTTAATATAAAAATCTCCGGAAATTTCGAATATCTTAAGAAAGAATCCTAGAAGAAAACCGGCAAAGTATGGAGTCCCCGAAAAGCAAACGCGAAGTAGCGAGGGAATACTGTATTTGCTCTGTCACAAGTTCAGAAAGCGTTTGATGCAGTTCCGGTATTCACTCCTGTAGCGCTCACGCTACTGGCTTGGTACCCGGCTATCAAATGTAGCATATGTCAAAGCTTTGGAAGGTCTTGATTAGAGTTCACGGACGTTATAACGGACTTCTGAGAACATATCCTTCGCGTATTTGTTAATTGGATAAAAAGTACGTGTCAACACATCACTGCAGCAATTCCCTTTCCTACCTCCAGGGGTTTGGAAGCCCTTTTAATTAGGTAGCTCATACTTTTATCGTTCTACGGTCCTTTGAGAGACAGGTTTAGATTTCCATTTTAACTTATTCCACTATGGAGGTCTTGACGAAAAACCTTTTAGGCAATTTACTCGATATGTACTGGAAAAAATACGGGACAATATGCCAAATAACCAGGCATATATCCTCTATGCGAAACGGACTACAACCAAGAGGATGTTCCCAACCCTCAAAAAGCAGGATATCGGACAAAAGCACTGACAGGATGTTTACCTCTTTACATTATTTCAAGACAAATGACGGCTGCATAATGCGCACAGAGTTTACCTACAGTTGCTCGGAACAGCGAAATTACAGAACGTTGTATGGAGAAAACTGAAGGTAGCATTCCCCGTGACAATATTTACTAAAAGAGAATGAAAAAGTGAGCCGACACTGTTGACGACAAATACTATCATACCAACAAAAACAAAAAAATGCACTCAAATCTGTGCATGCAGAGAATGACCAGGACCTACAGGCAACCCGACTTAGCGTTGGACACCAAAGACCTGCATCGCAGCCATAAAGTAGAAGCTTAGGCGGCTTTCCGAGGAAGTTTCCTAGTAACTTATCCCTCATCCGCAAGTTTTCCCCCTTCCCTCACACCCGCCTTGGGATCGGCCGGGCCGCAAAGAAGTGTGGCTAAAGTGTTCTGAAGTTTACCGACTAATGCCATCTGGAGGAAATTCGCAAGGCTTCCGCTAAAGTCTGCGCGAAGTCTTGCTTCTAGGATTATCCTGTCCGCCAAGGTTGATACAAGAAAAGCCATCAGATCGGTATAAGAAAGAAAAATCTTCACCATATTCGTGACAAGGCGCAAACGGAAAGCGAAGATGATGCGAGAATTGCTTTGATCAGGTCAGAGAAAAAAAAGTTAGGTAAGAACGAGAAGTAGGGACAGGGACGGGGAAGGTGGGGCGTTTACTAAAAGGGTGCGTAAAGTGAGCGCAAAAGTTTACCTTGCAATGCCTACGATTCTTCAATTTAGCGAAATTGACCGATGTACGTGTGCGGGCACATGGATGTGAGGATGGGGGACGGGGTGGGGGGAGGACAGATTTTAAGGAAAATCACTGAGCCTCACAAAATAAAATCTCGTAGAAAGTATACACCACTTGTCTATGTGTCTATTATTATGCATTTATGTTGATATAAAATCATTTGCTTAAGCAGTGATAAAAGTGGTTGGGAGGGGGGGGAGGTGGGGGGGGGTGTTTGTTTAGTAAGAAAAAAATTGAAGACTTCTGGTAGTAACAAATTGAAATCCGTTTTTGTCGGGTTTGCAGCAGTTAGAGAGAGAGAGAGAGGGCGGATAGCGCGCAGGAGGAGGAGGAGGCACCAACTGGTACTACTTCGATGAGTGAAACCGTTTGATGTTAGATATGCAGCACCTATTGAGGCGCAAACTAAGACTGGAAGAAGAAAGAAGCAGGATAACGTTGCCATTAACAGCGTGCTGCTCTAATGCCCCTTAACTTAGCAGGGTTTATAAAAAAGTGCGGTTTTAGCGTACATAGAAGGATGCCATGTACACTGATAATACGCAAATACATATATATACTTATGTACAAAGAAAGATGGAGAGCGGTAGGAGGAGACCGGAGACGTTGGACTTGGGAGGGATCAACTGTTGGTAGCCTTTGCAAAGGAAATCCTCTTGGGGTTACGGCGCTTGTGGAGCGGCTGGTTTAAGATGCCTATAATCTAAATGAAGCCTCGAGGAACTGCAAGCAGAAAAATTAAAAAATAAGAAGGCAAGTTTAAAGGTTAAAGAGAAAAGCTATAATAGGTTTTTATTCACATTATGCGAGGATTTTCTTAAAGCATTAAAACGAAATGATATACATGATGCCGTGGCACACATTTTTAAGACTCTACTCAAGATGTTGCAGTGAGGCGAATAATGCTCACTTATCCCCAACAAACGACGACGTTATCCGCTGACTGCACCAGCATTCTGAGAGGCAAACAGGACTTGCCGTGACCTGCGACGGAGGCCGTCAGATTCGCATCGGGTGCTGCCATGCCTCGTTCAAATTTCCCCTGGGTCTGGCTAAAGTACGTCAACGCCCTTATCCGTTCCAGAGGTTTCGACCTGAGAGCTAACTACCGAGGCATGTCCCCTTTATCAGAGGCCCGATTTAACACCGTCAGTATACGCCCTGGCCTGATGAACAGCCACTGTTTCTGCTACTGACGCCGACGTCAGCTTAGGATTCTACAGAATAACCTCCCATTCCAGTCTTTACTGCTGCCCCAGACTTGACCCTGCTTGCGTTAACGACTCAGCTTTATTATCAAAAGGCGAGATTTTTTCGCCAGTCTTTGGACGCTGTAGATCGAGAATTCTAAGGGCCAAACGTTGGTTTTCTCAAGGTGAAGGCATTTTCCCCTCTTTGTCTCTGGTATTTTACCCACTGCCCGTAAACATAAGTCTGTTTACTGGGCGGTGCCTCACTATAAGTTGTGCTTTGTAAACCATACAAAGCAGTAACTGCGGCAAAAAATACATGAGCCACAGAAACAAGCAAATCTTCGTTTTTTAAAAAGCCCAGCTTTTCACTGAAACATACCTCTTCTATTGTCAAGGATATACGTCCTGCGACCTCAGTGGTGTTAAAATAGCCTTAAAAAAACGAAAAGAGAGTTATTTTATGTAAAGCCAAAACACTATAAAAAATCAGTTAGCAAACCGAAATAAGGTAACAACGAAAACTATTCTATTCCACTAAAGTTCCCTTTGTAAACCTTGTTAAGGAGTAATTGTATGGCCACTTGAATAGGAAACGGCAATCGGAACGCCCATCCAGTTAAAAAAGGTGACCGTGTGATAAATTTAACGAAAGTCAAATATTATTTCGAACTTAACATAAAACTGATCTGTAACCATAACCTTAACCCTACCTCTACCCTAAACCTTAACCCTATAGTTAACACGAACCCAAATCTCAACACAATCCTGACGCTAACCGAAAAGTTAACTGTAACCCTCACCTTAATCCAAACCCTAATTTCTCCGGAATTTGGCGCAAAGTCACATTTATTGCGGGTGGTTCCTGTTCACGTGTCCTCTGTAGGCAGCAATACACGTAATCTTTACCCGGGCATTAACAAACGTCTGTTTCAATTGATATGTAGGCGTCAAGTTCATACAATGTTCTTTGGGCACGCAATATACCTAAATGCCATCACTTCGGCTCTTGCAAGTATGTCATGATTATATGCATTTGCATGCACATGACAGTTCAACCGTCAGTATGGTGGCACAGGGACCGTCACTTGTGCGTAAATTAGATTATAGTGAGAGCAGACCTGCGTTGCGGCTGCCTCACTTTCTGTTCCACTGCACCACTTGGGCCAGGCGTCATAGGCGAGTCAAGAAGATCGCAAGAGAGGGTGCGGATGGGAGACGTGGGCTTAGTCTTCTATAGGCGTACCACCACATCTGGCTCTGATCCCACGGAGTGCGAGTGCGATGGCGGCCACATTAATAAGGATCCATTGCAGCCTCACTCTCAATCCACCGGTCGGCCAAGCCACGCAATGGGCTGACCGCGAGGTCCGAGTCATCTCTTCAGTTGGCAAACTACACAGCCACGGCTATTAGCGTACCGTTCTAGCTTCAATCACGTTCGATTGTTTATAGTGAGAAAACTGTGCTGAGACGTCGACCTGACTCTCTATTCGCATTCCCAGGTCCCAGACACGGTCCGAATCGGTCAATTGACTGGTGCGGAGACTGAGATTGCCTACATAGCTGTTTTACCGTAACATTCTTCAGGAATTAGGTAACATTTGTAACAGGAACCAGTGGTCGTTTCGGACAGGCAACAGTTGCCTTTGGCTTCAGTGGGCAGCGGAAAGTGCAACCAAAGCAAACAAAACATAGTCACCTGATCGTACAAAAAGTCTGTTGACAAGTGACTTACCAGCGACTTAGGGTAAGATGCTTTGCTTGACTTTCCATTTTCGTGGGCAGATGCCCTCATCTACCCCTCCGGAACAATAATATGAGATAACATCGGATGGGGAAAAGGTATAGCTTTGCTTGATGTCGGACAGAAAAAAACATGTAGTACTACCACTAAAGCTTGCGACCTATTCACTAGGTAACTGATGTGCTAAATCAGTGTTTAAACACTAGTCCACGAGTGTTTATTCTGCATATACGACATCAGACTAATCTCTTAAGTAGCCTTAATTTACGAGCATAACCCTGTACGCGTTCGGCATTCGGTTGTCAGGCCAACAGGCGTACCCTCTCTTTCCGGAGTGTCTACCCTTGCCTTGGAAAGATGAGTTGAAAACGAAATTCTGAAATGCGGCCTCGATTAAGAATGATTTATATTGTTTATCGTGCGGCTTGATTCAATTGTATTTTGCATTTGCCAGAACACCGGCTTTTAAAGGCACGTTTTTTCGGCCACCTTCGAAAATTGCACTCGAGAAAACATAAGTGTTCAAGTAGTATATATTTTCATACAGATTTTCAATGTCCTTATGCATTTAAATCTATGCACAGCACAAAATATTCTTACTTGCCCTCATTCGATAGTCCATCACATCTTCTTACAAATTTTATACTCGAAAGATAAGCTGCCTTTTTTAAAATAGGAAAGGATGACTTGTATGGTGACCTAAGCAGGAAACGGCAATAGAAATGCATTTTTACCCTAAAAACTAGTTTAATCTAACGTCTGTTCAAACCATATCGTAGTTGCTCTTTTATTAGTGCCTCTAATGAGGTAGAATACGTAGTTCACATCCAGGGCAACAATTTCCGAGCTCTAGATGATGCTTTCACAGTGGCATGGAAGATAGAACACAACGTGTAAACCAAAAAACCTCAACGAAAATGCAACGGCAGGCTGAGTTTGGACTTGTTAGATAATTGAATAACTTTTTGAAAATCTAAATGCACCTTTCCTTGGAATATAACATTTGAAGAAGACGTGATTTCCTATCACATTTGTACAAAAAGAAAACTTGTGCTTACCCTTTCTATAACTTTATTTTACTTTACCACGGCAAAAAGGCTAAAAAGAAAACAATGCATGCTATTTGCATAGTGATGTTTTACTGATTGCGATTTTTGAAGACAATCAAAAAGCCGTGTCTTCAAAGGCTGGCGTGTCTTCAATATCACAACCCTTCTTGAGTAATCCTCAGAATTCCGCTTAACAGTTCATGAGATCGGTCAGTGCCTGTAAGTGCCGTGCTTTCTGTGAGCATCCTTAAATGGTTTATTAGGAGACTGAGGCAATTGGTATTATTCGAAGTGGCACGGTAAAGGTAGAAGTTAAAAAACGTGCATCGCAGTTAACTTGTTACTCATTTTTTCAGATAGTGAATAGTATAAAGTGTGTTGACTGCGATAGCGGTTGCACGTGTGTAATGCAAGCGCTAGGAAACTTTTAAGGTACTTAAAAGCTACAACACAGGGGGCGCAAGTAAGACAACCCTGCCCACGGTGAATCTGACTGGTGGAAGAGGACTGTCAGTGACCTTCTCCTTCCATTGTGCTTTGGAGTTTGATCTAGACTCCCGTGGGCAGGCGCGCAGAGATCGGCAATATATGCAGAGAAAAAGAGTCATTACTAAGCCAGAAATGTCTATCCCAGTCTCTCTTATCTTTGTCGATAGACTCCCTCCCAACAACGATAGTTACTTTGCCTCGCAATCACACTCAAAATGCTAACTTAGTATATTTAACATAGTTAGCACATTTCCTCAAAGAGATTCTAGTGCTTGAGGATAGTGTTTCTAAATATAAAATATATAGCTATGGATCTAGGTTAACGTGCTGACGATAGGTGGTGAGCTGAAAGGAGGCGATCCCTGATGAGGATGGTTTACTCGTTTGAAATTTCCCAATAGTACTCGAGCACATCATCAGAGTTAAAAAAGACGGTGAATACCTGGTTTATTTATGTTTATCTTACTCAATCGTGATAACTTCAACACGCTCCCTCCTCGTTGGTCCTTCGCTTTTGCGCAAGCGTCGTCTGAAAGCCACGTAGGGCACTGGCAGGTCGATCCTACGGTTGATCGCGATCGAGCAAATGACCAGGCTTCGAATATCTCTCTCGCCAGCTAGCTGTCCGCTGATCCGAGTACTTGGGTAGTGTCAAAGTTCAACCGTCGATTATCTTTCAGGCTGTGCATGGCGACATACGATCGTACAGCTTTTGGCTTTATGACTAAAGCGCATCCATGAATGCACGTTCTAAGTGGTTTATGGATCATAACGTATTAATTGACCAGATGTGCTTGAGATTTAACATGATAACTATTTTCTAACGTGCCCTCGGGTGCTAGCCAACCTTAGAGCTGCATGAATTAACGGTGGATAGTGGCCTACAGCCGGTGTTCAACGTCCAGACTGAATGATCTGAGCATGCGCTTTCTCTTCAATGGCGGATACCTACGTAGCGTCATAAATAAATATTTGTACTACTGTCACACAAAGACCAACTATGAGCAAGAACGAAAACCCGAAATATTCCGTGACTGGTCCTTAGCTCCGAAACCACTGATGTGAATTGATGCCATATGCACATGCGTTATTCCAACTCCTTGGCACTCAAAGCTGCAGCATAATTCGATCCTAAAAATGGCCTGGGAAGACAGACACTGAGCCAAAACTGCAATCCAAAATATCATGCACGCTTAGGATACTCAACGTGGACCTTGGACACCGGCCTTCAATCGTCATAACAACGGACAGACACCATCTAAAAACAAGTTAGGAACCACCCACGAATTTGACTGTCCTGATTGGTTGGTCACCTATTGTAGCAAAAATGGCCATGAGGCCGACAGAAGCATGATCGCAGGTGCATATAAAAAATCTCCCAAATAATAATAAATTCGTTCCTGACAAAGTACAAGGTTCTGGGCAATCCGAAAGCAGGGAGACCCGAAGACAGAGAGAGAGAGATAATCGAGGCCTGGCAACCGGCTGATAAGTTGATTGACCGTAGATTCGAATTACCAGTGCAATTCAAAACCATCAGAGAGCAAGCGAATGTGAAGCGAGAGCGAATGAAAAGGCAGAGAAACTAAACCTAATGTGAGCGAGTCCAAAAGACATGGAAAGCCCCTTTTCTTTGTCTTTCTCCGTCTCCGATGGTGTGAAACATCAGATGAGTAAACAATCTTTCACGAATGTTGTCTTTACCTTCTTCTCCCTCAACCCCCCAGGGTTAACAGTGTTGCCTATAAGATAAACGCATTTTTAAGAAAATCTTAGCACAATTTCATCGTTTTGGGTTTTGGACTTACTCAGAAGTTAAGTCACCTAAAAGTTCCTCGGTCACCCTAAGCAGCTGAGGCAAACTCTATAGGAGTGAAATCCACACACGAAGCATTTGCCTCGTTCACGACCAGAGCTAAGACAGCACAACAAGGCTCGTGCGAAAATTAATAATAATCTAGAATTAGAATATTTTTTTCTGATGCGTTGAATATCTTCTTTGCAAGCAAGGATATTTGCCCCCCCCCCTCGAAAAAAGCAATTAAAATAAACAAAGGACACGGAATCAAACCCTTATCTGAAATGTGGCCTTGCGCTGAATTCTAGGGCGGGAGCTAGGCTTAGAACATCGTCATAGGTTTCCTCTTCGGAATAAAGTGCATGGGGTTAACAATATCCGTGTCCAACCGGTAGACAAGATATGGGAAATCAGTAAAAATGAAAAAGGAAAAAGAAACTGAACGTTTAAACTACTTTAATGAAAATCACCTGCGTGAACTTGCAGTTTTAATAATGAAGATAACTTGTAATAAAACCGTCGGAGTTGGCTCGCTCTGGCACGTGATTTATCCCGATCAAATGAGCAGAGTACCCGATAGAAGACACAACTAAGTGTAGCATTTCAAGCAAATTTTGTTGTTTGGATAAATAAATAAATCTCTAGAAGGGCCATACGACTTAACTCATTTTTTCCATAGGGACTTGCATCATTCTTAACTCTTTATACTAAGAATGGTCTTTTTTGATGTTTATATTAAAACACAACTTGCATTTAATGCATATAAGCTATGTCCTTTCATCGCAAACGATGAGGCCTTGTAGCTCAGTTGGATAGAGCGTTGGCTGTACCAAAACCTTCCCCTTGCTGGCGTGGGTTCGAATCCCACCGAGGCCACCAAAATGTTCACAAGTGGGTTAAAGGAATTATTCAAATCTGCCAAACATCCTTTAGTAAAACAATATCTCTCTAGGCCCTTATGAGCCTGGGTCATGATATTTACAAAATATTGTCATACGCAGATATGGATTTCACTGCGCATTTTGAAATTCATAGGAACAACTCTGCGCACATTTATACAAACAAAATACTCGTGTGACTCGCTAGAAATGTCAGAATTATACACCATTAAAAAGACAATTCGGTGAGAATAGGTTTGCTTTTGGCAAATTCTCGTCAGGTCCTTACATTTATAGGACTGTGTAACTAAGTCAAATATGCAGTCAATCAGGAAATAATTATGCGGTTTTCAGGTTAAGAAGGGGAAGGAAAAGAAATTGAGGTTGGTCTTCTGATCATCGTCAGAGGGATGGTGGCCACCGGGACCAGTAATTAACTGCGGGCGGCTGAAATGGTGGCTTTCATCTATAGCAATTGCGGCGTCTGTAGGTTCTTTTGGGCGCACAGGACCCGCTTGCGTAAACTGATTGCAGCAACTTCTGCTGTAGTTAACAAACGCGGTCCCAAAAATTTTAAAGAGCTTGAGAGGACCTTGTAAATCACCCAGGAGGCCTCTCTGGAATCTACGTCAGTTCTTACGGCTCGACGGTTCTTACCTTGCTCGTTGTATGGGCTTGCATTCTCCCATTATTCCCATGCTGGGGTCCTCGAGGTCTTCGATGCTTAACTTATTTACACACCTTGGTGACACCGTGAGTATTCGCATCAGCCGGACCTGGCGACCGTCGTCCATGAGGTGTATGAACGTTATCCCCTGGTTCGAACCGCAATGGACCGAGGATGATCTGGACATCTATTTTAGCCTTTGAAATCCCTCAACGGACGCTGCAATCAGCAATGGAGCATCATGTGACCTCCGCAATGCCCCCCGTTGGACCCCCCCTCCCAAGGGAGACAGTTATTTTTTCTCCTAAATATCACCGGGAGTTTTTTTTGACTGTCTGCTCTTTTTCAACTTTGTTCCACTTTGTTGGCCTCGCCAACATATCGATATACTATTTTTTTGATACCAAAACTCGCATGTACAAATAGGGAATTCAAAGGTGACTCACCTACATCTCCCTCAAATATACTGATACTGATAATCTATGTCTACCATATGTGCAAAATGGAGCTCCTTATGTTCTTCATCTGCCCCTTTCCTAACCATGCTGGAAGGTGTTCTCTTATCATTGTGGAATAACACCGGCTCGTGTGATCAATATATTCTGTCCCACAGGAGCAGGTAAAGGAATAGGTGCAGATGAAGGTGGTCTGGGCTGGCATTTTATTCTTGCCCTCTCCGTATAGGGTAGAAGTAGTAGAGAATAGAACATGGGCCGCAGCTGCTGGAAAGGTGCGTGATAGAGCTTGACTTCTAAAGAGATTACTTGCTGCGTCACCTTGAAATTTGACCCGGATAAAAAGTCTTTTGGCTCTATTCTTAACAAACATTCGAGCTGGGTATCCGTTCTGCGGTAAAATGCTTCCTACAACCTTAAGCTCTCCTCCAATGCTATTGGCCGAGCAGATCCTTTTCGCCCTTTGTGTTAAACAGCGCAGTAAATTACACTTAAAGGTTAGGGATCCGGAATCACCAAAATGAGTAAATTGCCCAGACGAAGTCTTCTTGCGATGAGCACTAAGCCGAATACTCCCATCAGAAATTCTACTCAGAAAGAGGTTCAGAAAAGGGGAGCCATCCGAATTGTTCGTGTTCCAATGTAAATTGGATTGACGGGTGCGCCTTATTGATGATAGCCATTAAAGCTGATATGTCAGTTTGTTCAGATACAAACGCGAATACATCATCCACGTAAGCCCCACAATATTTCAGACTGTTTATCTGGCCACGAAGCTGTAAAACTTCCAGTTTGCCCAAAAAAATATGCGCCAGAAGAGGGCCAAAGGATGAGCCAATAGCTGCTCTGTCCAATTGTTTGAGCAGGTTGTTGTCAAATAAGAACTGCAAGTTCAAGGTACATCTTAGTAATAATTTGTTGAGCGCATTTACTGGAATCCCTTAATCCTGCTAAATGGATGAAATGAATTCACAGACGCGCTTGACTGTTTCTGTAACCCAGAAGTTCGCAAAAAGAAACGAGACATCCAATGAAAACATCACCACGCCAGTCAAGTCTAGTTCTTTCACTCCGTCAACGAATTAAAAAGTAGCTAGGTAGCCATGTGACACTAGCTGAGACTATATGAGCTTAACTTAGTCCGCTAACCATTTCGCTATAGCACGGTACGCCGAGTTTCTTATATCTAGGATGGGACGAGCGGGTGTGCCGCATATTTGAGATACATGTATGCCGAAAGGACGGAGACGCTCCAGGTCATGTTCGCTTATGAAGCCGTTCATTTTAAGTCTTTTCAAACAGTCAGTCAAGTGTGTTTCCACTTCATCCGTACGACCGTTCACCCTTTCTGTCTTTCTAAACGTTTCTTTGTCGGGCAGAATTGATTATATTTTCATAATGTCATCTATTCTGTCCAGTCCCCTTATCTGACCTCGTTATGAGGATAAGTGTGTTTTGCCAAAGAAGTTTTAATTTCTCCACGTGTGTGACTTTGTTAGCGAGACTCAAGCATCAAAATTTTACTCGTTCAAATTTTGAAAAAAATAGAGTTTCCTGTAAACTGAGTATAAAAGGGACTTCAAATAAATAAAAAAACACTTGTTGAAAAAGAAGTACGCACTGAACGGATGTGAATTCCGATCGCCACAACAGAAAAGCATTTTAAATAAAGCTAATACGATGCCCTTGTGCAAACATTTCGAACTCTAATTCATGATGGTCAAAAATAACCTAACTTTAGTACTCTTTTCTTGGTCAGTGTTTCATAAGTTTCGGCATACAAAAAGATAATGAAGTTGGGCTGTAACAGTAATTATGAGAAAATTCGTGCAATACGGCATACAGTGAAACTCCCTTCCATACTACTCATTATTCCGACCAAGTCAAAACGAATGTCTTATCCGAAAGAAAAGTTAAGGATTTCGCTAACATTTGTCATTCGTTTTGATACAATTTATTCTGTGAGACCGCTTTAGCTCGTCTTCACAATTTACTGGACGGGCATGAAGTATAGGTTTCACGACTGGAAATATGCTGTTCAGTTCAAAGGTAGACTGCGAACCTATGAGTTGAAGTCTTTTGCCCTCAGTAATGTATCCACGTAAAATTTCCTGTACAAAACCGTTTCCAAACGAAGGCATATTTGCTCCGAATTTCCCAAAAATTGTAACCATACAACAGAGCCCTTCTACGTGTCCTGACTCTTGGAAAAAGAATCCCACGCACTCGAATATCTAACTACCGTGAGAAGCTAACTTTCCGTTTGATAACACGCGCTAAGTTGGCATCAGTCCAATAATGCAAATCCATGTAGCTTGGCTTCAAACAAGAATGCAGTTATTTGGTCGGCGGTTAAACTTCAGCAGAACCATGCCTATGGGGACCTTTACTAAAAGTTATTTCTTAAAAGCTTCCATAAAGTTCTAGTAAGAAACGGAGACACAAATAACAGAATCAGTATATTCTTGAAGGGGACGGCAATCAAGGAAGGCCAATGTGCGGCTTTTTGAATGGCAAAAATTTGGGCCTAACCTGTCATTATTTAAGCAGCAAGACTTTTCTCTCTGCAAACTGCACAATTCCGTTGCGGTTTTCTAAACTTTTGCGCCACCTTTTGTCATCCTGCCTCTTCCCCAAATCCCCGGATTTTGAGGAGATCTCCACCGTAAAAACAAATGCTTCGGTCACAGAACGAACTGCCTCGTTATTTTATTGGTTTAATTTCAACGAGTTTTCTGACACAACTTCCATCAAATGGCATGATGTTACCCCAGTGGCCTGTTAGGTCTCAAACAAAGGAAGAGTTTAGACCACCGCAGGATCAACGGAAGCCTGTTGATCAAATTTGGCGACATTCACATTAATAAGCCGCTTTAATCAAAGACAATAAAGACCAGGTGGATGAAATTTGTATAGTAATGCAAGCTAATTTGGAAAGCCCTAAGCCTTCCCTCTAATATTCTCAGTGCATTTAAAGTTCTAAAACTGGCAGCAACTCTGAATTCATCAAGAGTTTATCAGAAAAATATTTTACCTAGAGCACTCGCCCTTCCTCCTCAGAATCACAGGGTTTCCAATTGGGCAGTAGAAGGTGAACGCCCAGATGCTTTTAAGAGTTGGGAAGAAACTATGTCTACTTGCTTTGCCCAAAATTTCTACTCCAAACCAACAATAACAAACGTTTGACCCACTTGTGAAAACGTCGGCGACCTCGGTGAGATTAGAACCCACGCCAGCAAGAAGAAGGATTAAGTACAGTTTAAGCACAAGTGGGTCAAACGAATAATTCAAATCTGCTAAGATCCTCTACTAACTAATTGTGCCTGGTAGCCATCTGGTGGGTTCTAGATTGCTTGCTTAGAAAATCCTGCTTCGGCAGTCAGCTTACTGTATCAGAATTGGGAGATTCCATACGGTGCAGTAGGCTGGACGGGTAACTTGGGCCAAGTGTGATTATACTCATGGATGCAGGTGCGGCCTCGTTGCTCAGTTGGCTAGAGCGTTGACTGTACTAAAGCCTTCCCCCTACTGGCGTGGGTTTGAATCCAACCAAGGCCACCGAGTTTTTACAAGTGGGTCAAACGAATTATTAAAATCTCCCAAAAATCCACTACAAAAATAATAACAAATTGACAAAAAGTATAATCAAATGCCATGTTGTATAGTTTGTGTAATATCAAACGAGAGCGTTTCGTTGAAGGGCCTGAGCCAGAGTAGAGTTTTCAATGAAATTTAAAAAACTAAGTGAACTAGACCGCAGATAGTTAAGCACGATAGGGCATTTTTTGTGAAACTAATCTTTTGAAAATGTTGTCTGCAAACCAGCTAACTTATTTGTCCTGCTACAAAATTTGGGAAACTTTGGCGTTTTATTTATACTAATTTTGCGCCATCTGTTTCATGCATTAATGCTAGTCACAGCTCCTTGGTTGTAAATTCTCTTTCTGTTTTGTTTTTTATAAAATTAAAAAGCAAGCAAATAGCTAAATATGCGGTGCTTCTCTGCATCCCTGTAGACAGATAATTGTTGCACTGCGCCAATGCTGCTGGTACAACATCACGATTGGCAATCGAGAGAATTAGATATCGGAAATATTCAACCCCGAACTCCAAACTAGTGGATTACCTGAGGCCTATACGAGACCAGCCGTGACAGACCTTCCAGTTTTCACAATTTTCACGGCAGATAGCTCACTATTTAGAATAGGAAGAGACAATCACTGGAACATGCTGTTTATTGGCTTCATCAGTGACGGTTGTAACTGTCTCTGATGATAGGTTCGAGAGAGGATCAGAAACGTCAGGTTAATAAGTTAATATTTAGCGATTGTGCCTACTTCGTCTAAGCTCTTTATTTGCCCAGTCTTTCTACGGCGGCCCATGACGGTTTCCCGAATAAGAATGTATTCCATGAGAACAGATATATCCGTCTTTTAATTAAAGGAAGATTGGAAAGCGCGCAAACACGTTGCAACGTATAAAGGCTGTATTGAATGAGTCAACATTCTCTCCCTTCTGGGAATTTACCACTACAAATCAACTACACAAATATCTTAGGCAAACTGATATTGGCAATCTGCTTGGCGTAAAATGAAATGCTTTGGAATTTCCCGTCTGCCTGGATGTCTGACCAATCAGGGGAAAGCACGTTCAATAATATGGCCAACCACACAGATTGGAGCAGCGGATGCTCGGTTAATTATTCAGAACGGTTATGATTCCCTCAGCACATCTACCTTTTTAGGAAACATCAGAACAGTCAACTAAATGCAATTTCTGCAGGACACGCCACGCCCCAAAATGTACAGATGTGCAAAGCCAAGTAATGTAAAACGAATTAAAGGCCGATTTAAAATACAGGGATGCAGGGGTTAATTGAGCAATTTAAGCTGAAGGACGAAATATTAAAGGGTAAACGACTTCAAATTTAACTATCCGCGCTAAATACAGAGCTGAGAAATGCCACTGTCGTACTAGCAGAAGGCGAACTAGCCTGCAGTTGTACAGGTTCAAAAGAAGATATTGTGAGAAAATTGCTTGCAAGTAAAACGAAAGAAAACGGACAGAACGCTTCTAGCCTGGGATTGCGTAAAACACAGACAAGACACAAATAGAGTTCAAATTAAAATACTAAACACGTGCAAAGTACATTTAACTAATAAATGGGTTTCTAACACAGTCGGTTACTAGCTATTCGAACTTACATTGACAGTCCTTTTAGCTAACATATTTCGTAGAGATTTTTTGCTATGCCATTTTAACTTTACTGATAAAAATATTTCAGTCAAAGATCTAAGGCGCTCATTGGCTGACAAAATCTCGGGTTTATTCAACTGACAATATGAGGCCATCTTTTCGATTCTTTTGTCCATCTGTAGACAGGAGGTGGGTGTGAACAAAGAAAAATATACGAAGCTTGGAAACAAAGGAAAGCAACGCGAATTAGATTTAACAAACCAATTTTTTTGTTCAGCAGAGACATGATTTGAACGAAAGCGCCATAGCTTATACGCCAGTCTGCGTCAACGAACCGATTGATCAACCTCGCCAAACTTGTGTATGGAAGATAGAATCCTAAAATATAAATTCGAATGTATAACAGTCATCAAAATATGATAAATTACTCATTTTGCAGTTTACTAGAGGCTCCGATAATCGGATTTACACATACAAAAAGAGTATAATTGATAATTCTTGGTAACTTTCAGGCATGCTAGCCTATCAGACCAATCGTACATGATTCACTCGAGGAAACAACATTGCATTGCATAAGTGAAATTTTTTCAAAGGATTCCGAAAGCACCAATAACCTCCAGAACCTTTAAGGATCTGAAATGGTGAAAAATGAGATTATACCAAAAAGGCAGCTGCCAGGCTACTTTTTCTGCCTTTGAACTGAAATAGAATGAAACAAATTTAGCCTAAAAATTCTATTGTAGTCAACCGGCCATCCATTAAAAGGTTGCAGCTATCCCTAAGACCGACCACCTGAAAAATTGGAGAGTGCAAGTTGCTCAAGTAGCAGCATGAAAAATGAAATGAAAGACTCTGTTAGTGTTACATTTATTGGCGGTTATAAATATGACATAACCAGTTATCGGTTTAGCAAAGAATTCATGTGGATAATAAGTGCTTGTGGATTCACAAAATGCTGCAATTCAACATAATGCTGTAAAAATAGGGAAGCCGAGTAAGACACTAGCTCGAAAATGCTCGCGAGCATCCGAACGAAGAGCACAGGCCATGTCGGGCTGGTAACCACCTAGTGTTCAGAAGACAACTGACTTTTTAGGAAAATCCATCGCTCGTAGAATGACGAACAGTACTAGAAGAAACAGCCCATTCAGCATCCGAAAACTGGGCGTCAAGTTTAACTGCTCCGTGGCATACAAATACCTCTCACAAACTGGAAATGTAATAAACACTTAACGAAGTGCATTTTCAAGTTTCCGAAGGTAAGATGTGCTAACGGACATATTTGCATTGAGGAAAAAGGCTCCCAACATTGAACTTCATCAACTTCGTCTGACCCAATGGTGTAAAACCTGGCAGCCTCAGTGGGATTCGAACTCACAACAACAAAAGCAAGTCTTGAGTACAGCCAACAAGTTGCTTAGGAAATTCTGCATGAGCAGTTAGCTTACTGTATCCTCAGTAATGGATTTCATGCATCATAGTAGGCTGCGTGGGTAACCTAACTTAAATGTAATTAAAATCACGATTCCCGGTCAAGGAAACGTAGCTCAGGTGGCTCAAGCGTTCATTGAACTGAAACCTTACACTTAATTTCGTGGGTTTGAATCCCACTGAGACCTCTGCGACTCTGACAATTGGCTAAGATGAATGTTTCAAATCTGTCAACAACACATTAAATTATTTATTTCCGGTGCTTCTCTTTCTGGTGTAACAGAAGCAATGGTTACTGAGGTACCGATGACCAGCAGACCGTCCTCGAAGCTTTGGTTTAAAATAGGCTCTGACCGCCTAAAATGGTTGGAAGCGTCATAAAACTAAAGCCTGTGCAGGGAAACACAACTAATAAATTACTGCTCGCGAAGTCGTACAGGGTCGAATTCATAGGAGAGTCACGCGCATTGTTCCAAAGCTGACTGTTGCCTTTGATACGGGTAAGTGAAGAAGGCTTTTGTGCACAGTATCCTTCCTGCACCTGTTAGCCTTAGTATCTTTGCTCTGCTTGCACCTACTTTCTTCAATTCGGCAATATAACATCTCATTTCCCGTTTGCATAGAATTTCTTTTAAACAAGACTCAGAGACAAGTTTACTACAATATACGATTACATTTTGAAAATATTTTTTGACTTGTAGTTTGGAAATTTGTGGATATTTTTCTTCCTTTTAAGCTTTGCTGTCTTCCTGCTTTTTCTTCTGTTTCGCCATAATGAGACATTCCGATTTTGAGACACACCCCTTTCAGATGCTTTATTCTGTTGCCCGCGTGTTTTCCTTGTAGTCGATACCATAAAACGACACTTTTTAATCGAAATCTTGATGACGCCCTCCACTCTATCCTACCTGCTGCGAAGTCACTCCGCCCAACACGGAGAGGCTTCCATCAAACTGCCTGCGGATCAACTATCGGGTATAAAATAATTGACAAAATTTTCGATTTATGATTAGAATGAAATGCACAGAATGACCTTGGATTGTTCAACACAATATTCGCATATATTGAAATATTATTTTCTCAAAACCATTTGAATATTTAGGTCTGTACAATAATGATTTGAGAACGTTGTGCAAAAAACTTTGAAAGTGCGCTTCAAAATATAGTTTTCGCCCAATAGCTCTGTGTAACAGTAACATGATAGAAAAATTACCATTTGTTTAATTGTCGGAGCTTTCGAACACGTGTAAGAGTCTATTGTTAAACATGAAAGCAGCAAGGAAATAGAGGACAGTTCTTCAGTGGGTTTGGCAATCAAGGATCAGAGACGGCGGATCCACAATCAATGCCGCAACTCGGATGAAAACGCAGACAATTCTCGATAGCTCCGCGACCGATTTATGCGAGATAGTTATCCGAAGGTGTTGAATAAGTCGCTGCCGAAGTGCTCGGCCTCGGAGGATCCCTCCGGAAACACCACAGAGGCTATGGCATGCTCTGTCATCAATTAAGGACGCTGCCAACGCGACCGAGAGCATTGATGTGGGATAAGTTGTTCGAAGTGCACAACGGCCAAAGCTAATACGCAGCCTTATAATTACAATGTAAGACCCAGTAAATCCCAGTGATCTGTCAGGTGTAGTGCATCGGATATTCTATGTAAACTGTCCTTCTAACTCTGAAGATCAGACTAAACGCCTGTCGGATGGTACATATACGAAGATAACCTTGCTGTGCGCTTGACGATGAATTACAGAAAGTGGCTGCCCACAGCTTCAAAACGATCACGACTGTAACTTCGCAGTCACCAAGATAATCGCAACGCCAGCAAAAAGCCAAGCCGCGAACAGCTCGAAGCCTGAACCTCTGAGGAGAATTCAGTCAATGGAAGTATTGAGTAAGTGCGATACATAGAGTTATACGTGGCCACCTCTAGACCTGCGTCACATGTCACCGGTTTTTTCTGCTGCTTTTATCTCTGATTGTGGACTCCTGCATGAGTTCTAAAGCTCAAGCAAATAGACAAGTGGTTTCGATAATTTATCATTCTCATTTTAAATTTTGTTGCGTCATGCATTTAAAGTAATTACGCTTTTGGATCGTCGTTCGTTAGTTTCCCTCTATCGAGAAAAGATCTTTAGCTTAATTTTAAAGGAGACGGTCCTCGTGACGAAGCCGGGGTATCAAGAGGTATCTTAAACGACACTGAACTACCGATCTACTTCAGCCTACAGTAGACGTGCTATCCGATGAAATATTAACCAAAATTCTTAAATATCTTTTGGAGTATAAAAAGCTTATGAGTAGGGTTCAAATAGTAAATGCCATGCAGTATAATCCCAATACACTTAAAACACTTCAAGAAACCGCCTTTTGGACGAGTTTATTTTTGGCCGCCTGCAACAATTAAAATCTGCAAAAATTGACATCCTAAGTATTATGAACGTTTCTCATTGATTTTAAATGTCATTATAAATCCAAATATATGTTATAGAAAGAATGCGCTTAAATATTCTTTTTTTGTACCCTTTTGGTAGAAAGTTACACCATCCTTCAATTTTACCCCTGAAGAAAGGGTTTCTTTTAGATGAAAAAAGTTTCTATGAGATTTATATAGGCATGAAATGTCCATACATAAAGCATCGAATCTGTCCGTTTATTAATGTTGCTTATAAAGTTCACATTCGCAATGACCAACGGAGTGAAGCAGGGCTGCGTACTCGCCCCCACCCTCTTCGGTCTCACGTTCTCGGCTTTGCTGATGGACGCCTACCGTGATGAGCAGCCTGGTATCCGCATTGCCTACAGAATTGACGGGCACCTTCTCAACAGTCGGCGTATGCAGGTGTCCAACGCACGTGTCTACGACTACAGTCCATGACTTGCTCTTCGCGGACGACTGCGCCCCTTTAACACCGTGACGGAGGAGGACATGCAAAGGAGCATTGACCTTTTCGCCGAAGGCTGCGCCGATTTTGGATTAACAATCAGTACAGCCAAAACGGTTGTCATGCACCGGCCGCCACCCAGCGCGGAATACAATGCTCCTCGAATCAAGGTCAACGGTGCACAACTCAAAAACGTGGAAACCTTTGCTTATCTAGGAAGCACCATGTCGCGCAACACGAAAATCGATGACGAGTTTGCCCAACGGATCTCCAAAGCTAGTCAGGCTTTCGGCCGGCTGCAGGCCTCCGTGTGGAATCGCCACGGTATTCACCTGAACACATAACTGAAGATGTGCAAGGCCGCCATCTTGACGACACTCCTTTACGGAGCGGAAACCTGGACTGTCTACTCGAACCAAGCCAAGAAGCTGAATCACTTTCATCTCAGCTGCCTCCGCAGAATACTGAAGCTGAGATGGCAAGACAGGATCCCGGACACGGAAGTCCTGGAGTGGACCGGAATCCTCAGCATCCATGCCATGCTGAGGCAAGTGCAACTGCGATGGAGCGGCCACCTGGTAAGAATGGACGACGAGCGACTACCCAAACGACTTTTCTACGGAGATGTCGCTACGGGTTCTCGCCGGCAGGGAGGTCAAAAACGACGCTACAAGGACACTTTGAAGAAATCGCTGAAGCAACTGCAAATCAACTCGGCGACCTGGGAGGACCTCGCCCAGGATAGACCGGCATGGAGAAGATCAGTGAAGACTGGTTCAGCAATCTATGAGGCCAACCGGATCGCCGCCGCCAAGGCCAAAAGAGCGGCACGAAAGTCACCAGCGCCCCGGACCAACACCGCCAATGCCCAGGCCCTGCCAACATGCCCGCGCTGTCAACGCATCTTCCGCGCGCGAATCGGCCTGGTTGGACATCTTCGGACGCAATGCACCAACAATCCGACAATTCCAATTTCTACGTCAAGTTCTGCCAACCCTCCTTCTGACTCCCCCACCCTAACTCCTGGCATCAATTCCATTACTCCCACCATCATAGAGACCACATCCATCTACTCATCGCCTGTTACCCCCCACCACCGCAACCACCACCGCCTTCGCCTTCACTACCACCACCACCACCATCAGCGATGGGGAATCTCTCCTAAGCTGTACTCAATGCGACCGCTATTCACCTCACGCATCGGCCTGGTCGGTCACTTGCGAATACATCGTACAGAGACCGGTGACCCAGTGCCTTGAGCACCATCACACAGCAGAGATCGTCGCCTCCACTGCCCACACTGTCCTCGCGCATTCACTCATCGCATGGGCCTATTCGGTCACATGCGCATCCATGACAGTGGAATTCACCACAATGCCGACAACACCGATACACCATGCACACCCTCCGCTCCTGCCATTCTTAGCGCCCCTGCCACCCCCACTACCATGAATGACATCCCCCCAGCCTCTACCGATTTCTCCTGCCCACACTGCGCCCGCAATTTCAAACTCACGCATCGGCCTGGTCGGTCACCTGCGAATCCATCGCACGGAGGCTGGTGAACCAGTGCCTGGGGCTCCGACATACAGTCGACGTGCCCGCCTTCACTGCCCTCACTGCTCCCGCACATTTACACACCGCATGGGCCTATTAGGACACATGCGCCTCCACGACAACCTCCGGTAAACCACCGGAGGCTAAGCTACATCAGCGCACACTATCTACAGCAATACATCGAAAACATCCTCACAATCACCATATACCTGACTTTATCACGGTGTCCTAGATACCGTGGCTGGGAAGGCTGCCAATCTGACGCTTCCACCAGACCACGCCGTCGGCTCAGTGTATGAGCTGTGTGTGTCAAAGTGGCTGACCAGTGGACTGGGAGTCAGACGGCGATGGCTGCTCCATATCCCCTGAGTAAGTAAATCCTGGTGTGTGCGTTATGGGGGCCAGGACGTACTGTGGCGCGCGAAGACGGGTACGCCGATCCGTCAGCCAATGCGCCCACTCCCAAATCAAGCAACTGACCGGCTCGGACAGTGTCTGATGGTGGGGTTGGGGAGAGAGTGAGGTCGACAGCTCAGCGCATGTTCCTCACTATAAAAAATCTGACGCGCTTACAACTATCACGGTGCGCTAAAAGAGGTGTCTTGGAAGGTTGCCAACTGACGGGATAACTCGGACCGCGTGGTCAGCCCGAATGTGTGTTTTGTGTCGAGTGGCTGACTGGCGGACTGAGAGTCAGGCTGCAATGGCTCCTTCTTAATGTGGTCTTTATGGCACTCCCACTCTGTGGGATCCGAGCCAGGTGTGGTGGTACGCCCAGGGGCGGCTCCATCCGCGCCATTCACCTGCGACCTCTATCATCTTCGGTCTTCCTGCCTGTGTTGTGAGACCGGGCTGAGATGGGGGAGGAGAAGTATGTGCGGTAACGTTAACCACCGCGGCTGGAAGGTTGCCAACTGAAAATTACACTCAGACCTCGCAGTTAGTCCAATGAGTGTTGTGTGAAATGGCTGACTGGTGGTCTGAGAGTCAGGCTGCGATGGCTCCTTCTTAATGTGACCTCTGGCTATCTCACACATGTGAGATGTAAGCCGTTCAACCCCCTGTTGTGTGAAATCTTAGTGCTTGTGTTTGGGGCCAGGTCGTGTACGTAGTACACGTAGACGAGGTCACCAGCAGCTGCGCCCGCTTCCGCATCAGACAACTGACTGGCTCGGACAGTGGTCTGATTGTGGGGGTGGGGGAGAGAGTGAGGTCGAGCGCTCAGCGTATTTTCCTCACTATAAACAAGCTGACGCGCTTGAAACTATCACGGTGCGCTAAAAGCCGTGGTTTGGAAGGTTGCCAACTGACGGGATAACTCGGACCGCGTGGTCAGCCCAATGTGTGTTTTGAGTGGAGTGGCTGACTGGCGGACTGAGAGTCAAGTTGTAATGTCTCCTTCTTAATGTGGCCTTTATGGCACTCCCACTCCGTGGGATCCGAGCCAGGTGTGGTGGCATGCCCAGGGGCGGCTCCGGCCGCGCCAGCCACCTGCGACCTTTCCCATCGCCGGTCTTCTTGACTCTGTCTTAACACCGGGCTCAGGTGGGGGAGGAGGAGAGAGTGCGTTAGCTGCAGCGCAAGGCTACTATCACTTAAAACTAATTCACGCGGAAGTCACCGTCCCTGCACCACCTGGTGTGGAGCATATGGTGGACCTCGTCGAAATCGACGGTCGAACTGCCAATTAAGCTCACAACATACACCACATAAAGTGAAAAGTTTAAGTTCATTAGTTGACCTCTTTTTACAAACTAATAGGCACTTATGATATTCTTTACATGGCAAATATAGAGATTGTTCTCTGGAAAACTCGAAGGCAGACGTAAAAACAGCTCTCGTTTAAAAATTATTAATGAATTGAAAAAGTTTTTAAAAGCGAAGCACGCAGATTTCTCAAGTATACAATTTATAAAGGACCAAATTTTCTACCACGTGAGTAAACGAAAAAATATTTTCTTATATGCTTTTAGTAAATATACTTGGGTATATCACGGCATCGATAATCAGTAGGAAGCGATTATATTACTTAAGTAATCGATTTTTCAGATAAGAGTTTTTACAGGCAGCCCAAAAAGAGCCCATTAAAAACCTGGTAGTATGGTGTGACCGTATTCCCTGGGGATTGCGCTGGATGATAACTAATATTCCAACCCCACTTAGGTTAACTTTTAGAATCGAAAACAATTTTCAGAATTGCGGTTATCATTCATAAGCTAGTATAAATCTACTGTAACTAGCAGGTATTATTAGAAGAAGCCGGTTGTTGAGCACGCCTAGATTCTGCTTGGGGTCAGGTTTACCAAATACGAAACAGTATTTACTTGACCACATCCCTTATTGCCCATATGTTGTTAGTCCCCTTGGAGTAGTTCTACTGCAGCGAACATCTGGCGCTACATCGTAAACCCTGCAGTGATTAAAATAGCAGTTAGTTTTTGGCTATTGCATCCTTCTCAGCAATGTACTGAAATCAGGTAGTAGTGTTTTCCATAAATAATAAGTGCCTCTGAATCTGATTAAAAGGCATGCACACCGTATAATAATTTAAGAGGGCTTAAATTCCAGCCGGCAATATGAATATTTCCCACTTCCAAAGGGAGGTATTTCAGACATTGACCCAGTACCGGAACATGATTTTATTCGCGTGAGACGTGCTTTATAGACCAATAGGCAGAAATGAGGCTATTTAATAAAGTCAAGGTCCCGAGTCGCTGGTAGAAGCCGTAACGCGCAGGAGGTTAGCGGTGAGAGCAGAGGCAAAACGTGTCATACGGAGAAAAGAGAATTAAATTATTGGCTGCAAACTTTCTAGCTGAGTGAGCAGCCACGCCTAACCACATTGCCGCTACGTATTACGAGATAGGTCTAATAATCGACGGTCTTTCAACACAGAGTGCTTAGGTGTTCCTGCCACGGAAAACCCTCCCTTTAATAGTAAATGACCGGCCATTCCTCCTTATTGCATCCATTATAAACCCTTATTTTGTAAATTTGTATTTTGTATTTTTGCACCTTGCAGATGAATAGTGCATGGCAAAAGCGTGAGTCAAAGGAGCAAGAGGAAAGCAGCCAAAAGATATCAGTTTTCCTTACCATGTCGAGTCCGTAGTCTGTGCTTTGAAAATCCACGTTTTAATTTGTGATAATAAGCAATAAATAAAACAAGGCAGGTTGCGTCTTGAGTAAAAATACAGCAGATCCAGGGTAGTCAGCTAAAGGAAGTTGAGTGACATGATTAACTTGACAAAGTGAAGATCAGCCGCTTTTCGCGCATTTTGCTCATGACGTCAAAATAACCGAAGGAAATGGGTCACGCTATTAATAAGAAGGTAAACCGAGGCTGGAAACGAGCTGAATTGGCTGCCACCGAACGTCTTCATACCCAAATGGTAACGGACTACTGGTGTTCACGAGGACTTGCCTAGAGCTCTAAAGAACTGAGTGAAGTAAGCATGATTTGACGGCGCCAAGCAGTGCCAAATCAATAAACCTATTTAATTAATGTGATGCCAGTAAGCCATTGATGCCGATAAATCCGATTTCGCATAGGAAAGATTAGGACACAGTTAACAGTGTCTGCAAATTTAATTGTGAGTTTGCTAATGAGTCGTGCTTATGGATGCCAGATGGTAGGCTCACAACCTATCGCCCACAGGGCTAAAAGTTCGTTAACAGACGGTGAATGATACAAATCCTACCGGTAAATGTTCATGTATTTAATTGATGGTATGGTTTATTGAAGCATATGTACAAGTAACAACCGCATAATCTGACATCTTGGAATCCTCTCGTAACTTGGCCATGCGAAAACGTATGAGAACGGTTGGTTTTGTCAAAATGCTAGTAAAAAATGTATGAAAACTGCGTTCCAATATAAAAAGTATAACAGAATTAATCCAACTGGTGCTAAAATAAGTTTATATTTTCAACTAGGACTAGTTGGACAGAACTTTCAGCGCCTGATGAAGAAGACAGCAGCCAGAAGCTTCTGTGCATCGAAGGCGGCAGATATTTCGGGTTTAAGGATGGCTGGTCAATAATGGCAACTGAGCTAGAAATAAATATTCTAATCTGCATTTATTTTGTTGATCGATATTCCGAATTTTGGATTGGTGGTGGAGGTGTGAACATCTGGGAGGGTTTCAAGCAAAGAACGAATCGGCGCTGTCCTAGAACAAGATCACTGAAGAACACCTGTCATATGCTTTTGAACATTGGATGTCCCAGTCACTTAGACGTTGAGAATTAGCTCAAGCCGAAAACGCCTGACCTAACGATTTTTGAGGAAAAACAAACTAGAATCAAGCGCTAGGCCTCTGTCTGAGCCTGCAGTAGATAAACTTACCCAAAGGGCGTAGCAGCGTGAAAAGCATGCATGAGAAAAATCCTACCGGCTTGTTCAAGCAGGATTCTGAAGTCCAAGCAGGTAACGTAACCGGAGCGTTGAGGATCAAAGGCGGAGAACATGCGGGACCAACAGCGGAGAAGCATCCATGCCTTGCGGAAGTCGGCTTCACTTAACTGGCCCGTACAACGTTCATCATAAAGAGCGATCAGTGTGCGGCAGGCGTCCGTGGGAAGCTAAAAATCAGAGGATAGGCATGCGATGCCAAAATAAAGGCCTCCCAGGTTCTGTGGCATTAACAGGTCACGAATTAAAAACATGAAAATAATTCACCCTACACAGGTGGGGTCCAGTAAATGATCTCTTGTGTGTGATTCCTATTACTACTACTACTACTACTACTACTACTACTACTACTACTACTACTACTACTACTACTACTACTACTACTACTACTACTACTACTACTACTACTACTACTTCTACTACTACTTCTACTACTAATACTATTACTACTACTCTACTACTACTATAAAACTCATAAAGAGTTGATGACCACAACATGCAGTGAGAAGTAGGAGGCGGTGTTTTGTGCCCGCGTTTATTTCGACCAGATGACAGCTGCTTCATTTAATCTCCAGACTTCTCAGTTTAAAAGGACGAAATACTTTGATCTGATAGTAAATTAATTCATACACGTGGCGTTTTAAACCATGTGCATTTTTGGACTTAAAAAAGTCAAGATAGTCTGTATGAATACTCTCCAAAACGAGGGTTGTCTAGAATGAGATCCCAAAGCGCAGCTGGACTAGCCGTAATTTCACGAGCAGTCTGAGTAAACCTTTGGATAGTAAACCATGCGCACAGTTAAACCAAAATCTTGGACAGTTAGAAAGCCGGACATATGGCGCAAATAAAAAAATCCTTGCGGAACCGATTGAATTTTGTCCAGCAACTTAAGGAAAAAATTTAACCAGACTAAGCCTGCAAAACCAGGGAAAAATATACATAACTTTTGTCCTGGTTCTTTCGGGCGAACAATTGTTCAGGTAGTTGTTCGATTTTGTAATCGTTTACCACAATGTATGATTAAAGGCCTGATTATCCTCCAGAAAAATCAGTTTGTAAATCCTGCACAGATAAGTCTGTCCTTGGAACCCCAGCGAGTGGCCCTCAACCCTGCTCCCCGAACTTCATTGCAGACAGGAGCTCTTGCATAGTTGATGAAATTTTCGACTTTTCACTCGACGCCGTGTTTTAACGGTAAGCACATGCTCAAGATTATTTTCAATGAACGAACTGTATATCAGCTTTGCAGGTGAGTACTGGTCTTTAAACGAATCCATTGAGGCAGGTGTATAACAATGATTTGAGGTATATTATCCGGAAGAAAGCTATGCAATAGGGCGCTAGAATCTGGATGAAAAAGAGAACAGAAATCTGTTTGTATAACATGAATAATGCTCAAAATAAGGTTTAAGTAGTTAAAACAAGAGCCAATCTCAATTCCCGAATGCACTGCATATTAACTTTATATATTCAACTAAAAGAGATCATGTGGATAAAATCTAATAAGTAAACACGCGAGTGAATAGGTAACAGCAAAAAACTTAAACGGCAATGTGCCGTAAATGAAGACACTCATGAGCAGAAGCGTATAGTAAGTCTTTATTCTCGAACAAAGAAAAGTAACCACTCACAAGTGCATAGGGGAATCGGTGGTCCTCCTTCAGCAGTGAATTCATAATGGGCTCTAACTGAAAGGAGTCAACAGCCATAGCTTCACCCGACGCTTCATAGAACAGTCGACGAACGCGGGGTAGCATGGTTTCATACTGCGGGTCCGGTTCAGTCAAAGAAAGGTTTACATTGCTAAAATCTATTCGTCCAAGTGCGGGCCTATAAGAAAGAGAAAGAGAGAGATAGCAGTCTGTCAAATTTAAATAACTTCAAGCTCTGAGAATCTTCATCAAGAAAAAATGTATGTTATGCTTTTGCTACCACACTCAAGTTGACATGAAATCTGGGGAAAATGTGGCCTTTTGTTGTGGTTAAAAACTAAGATAACGTTAGTTTGCGGTACATGAATATTTTAAATGTCAGGTTTACAGCCTGAAATTGAATACGCTGGGTGAAACTTAGATGACAAAAGTGAAGCGATAAGATTATGGCTGAATTGTGTTTGTTAGATATTACTTTCTCCCTGAGGGGGTTAAATGTTGACAACACAAATATAGGCGGTCAATGAGACTGGCGAGTTTTCACAAGTGGTTCGAATGAATTATTCGAATCTGCCAAAATCCCCTACTAACCCGCAAATATGTTTAGTTTTTGTACAAACGATATTGCATGTTATACGCATTATAAATAATCTTGCATAAAGAAGAATATTCGAAAGCAAAGGAAGGAGAGTTTTGTGGATTAAGCCTTGAAGGTCTTCTGAGACAAGCCTCAAAAATTAGTCGTTAATTTCACCAGAAAATAACTTTACGTTAAAACGCGATCTGATTTGCACAAAACACCCTGCTTACGTGCAGCATACAAAACACAATGTCGTTAAGTTTCTATAAGATATGATCGGGACTTAAATCCGTGGCTTTCATGGATTTCATGGCATGGCACACTGGACCTTCGCAACCATCTGCAAAGGGAAATCAAAATATAAACGTAACGAAAACTTCTGTCTTTGGAATAATAGCTCATACGCAGTGTTTGGTCAGAATGCGCTGTTAAGCACTCGATGTTATAGAAACAACAGCCCAGGATTACGCCCCATTTTGAACACGCCTGACAAATGCAGCCTTCTTATGGGAAGATGGTAAGCAGGAGTTTAGTTTGATTTAATGTAGATTGGTGTTACAGTTAAAACGCCAATGTGTTGCTTACAACTGCGTTATGAGAAGGAGAGTTTGTTAGGAGTGCAAACAGTTATTAAAAGGGCTGATAAGATAAGTTGACTTTGAGAAGCTATACGTTGTAATTCAACTGGATAAAAAAGTAAAGAGGTGCAAAACACGGCATATGTGGTCGCTTATCGACCCTGTTTGGTATTTACTAGGACTATGACTGTATGATATGAAAAGAACGGTTTGCCCAAAGAAGTGACACTTACCCACTACGTCTTATGGGAAGATGGTAAGCAGGAGTTTAGTTAATTTTTCTACACGTCACTGAAAGTGGATGACTCTATGTCCACTAAGTCCTGCAGCTAGACAAGAAAATCTACAGTCGAATCTGCGGAAGATTAAAGCTCTCCGCAAGTTAGGAAAAGGCGAAAAAATAACCTGTCTTCTATTATTGTAAACATATTTAACTTTTCAGAGTTAAAGACACCAGCCAAATCTATTTCTTCTATGCTTGATGCCAGAAAAGTATAACTTCAGTGCCAAAATGATGCATCGGAGTTACCACTAATGAGACAACGGACCGTCACGGGATCAGGGTAACATCTTAGGTCTCATTCGATGCATTAATCTGATAATGCAACATTTGTTCAGTGCTTGCTGTTTTACAAGAGCTTTCAACGACTAACAAATTGTAGAAGAGTGAAATATATCGGGGATAAGGCGGGAAATATCGAAACTATAGGACTCTGGCGCTTGGCTCTGGGCATCAGTGACTTTCAACAGGAGGTTGCTTTATTTACTAAAAGGTGGAAATTGATGCGGGCACATCTTAAGTAACAAAGAAAATTAAATCGACAGCACGACCGTAAAATCCAAATAAAATTAGATATTATTTTCAGGAGAACATAGCGATATTGCAGATCGTCAGTAAGTCTTATATTTCTGTCTTTTTGAAATTTTCCACCGCCCAATCTACACTCGATCTTCCAAGTCGGTGACTAATGAGCAATATCTTATGCCGTTTGTTCCTTCGAAAATACCTTTGAACCGTGAGCAAGGCTACGTGACCTTAAATTCGAAGCTAGTGACATTAGATGAGCTTAAAATAGATATATATGTCACTGAATCATATTCATTTGAGAAATGTTTCATTTCACCATTAGGAAAGTTGACTTCTGAAATGCGGTTCGACCAACTGCTGGACAAATCTGAACTCTGCACTCGATTTCTATTAAAGTTTAATCCATACGACAGTAAGGATAGACTTTTAAGGGCTGTGCAATAAAGAAGTGTAACAAAACCCACAGAAATTGAATGCAAGTATACATACATCGGTAACGCAGAAACTAAAATTTTTGACATAATAATTTCGGGCCATTCAGCTCTTCTAATTAAAACACTGGTATGCAAACACTTTCGTAGACTGCATAAAGAAATAGCAAAGGCAGTACCAAGATACCGCAACCGAATGAAAAGAAGGCAGTCATTTTCTGGGAAACCGAGTTGAAAACCAACTTTTAAACCCCCATTCTTTGCGATGATATTTCCTTCTACCAAAGAGCTTGCATTCGAGGTTTAACAGTCAAAAATAAATGTCCAAGCTGCTCTGAATATTGGATTAAAGAAGAGTAACGACTGTTGTGATTCCGATGCTGTAAACTTACCTTTATGCTAACAAATAAAACTTGCTTCAATTCGCATTTGGGTCAGCAGACGACCTTCTACTGACGAGTCCAGCAGTTAACCCTCATTTTAGAGAAATAATGCTTGATTCTTTATGCAGTTTTCAAACAGACGATGCATAGAACACCTAAATAGTAGAGCTAAGAAGACTCCATTTTGAAGTTGAATAGAGGTCTGCTTAAATGTAGATTGGTGTCCCTGGTTACATTTAAAACGCCAATATGTTGCTAAGAACTGCGTTATGAGAAGGAAAGTTTGTTAGGAGTGCAAAACAGTTATTAAAAGGGCTGATAATATATGTTGACTTAGTGAAGCTATACGTTGTAATTCAACTGGATAAAAAAGTAAAAAGGTGCAAAACGCGGCATATGTGGTCGCTCATCGACCCTGTTTGGCATTTACTAGGACTATGACTGTATGATATGAAAATAACGGTTTGCCCAAAGAAGTGGCACTTACCCAGATAGGTAGGACGAAGGAATAGGTAACCCCGCATGACAGGTGGCGATACCTAACCCATGTCCTCACTATAAACCCCATCGGAATTTGGCAAAGGGCCACCTGTATTAGGGGGGAAACTATTCGCTTGTCGTACCCCAAGCTACCCTGACAAAATGAGTGAATAGGGAAAATTCTGCGTTGACCTGGAGTTGAGGGTCTACAGACCACAAGGAAAGTTGCATGGCAGTTCAAGTCAATAATTGAGAAGTGTGTACCACCAAGGAGGTTGAAAGCGAAAATGCCACATTTGACTTTTTCGATTTTAACTTTCCTCAGAAAGTGATCGCTAACCTGGAGTAATTCAGTTAAGATGAAGCTTCAAAGGCCGAAACTGAAAGTTGATATAAACACTTGGACCAAATGTTCTCACTGCTAAGGCGAACCCCTCGCAGTTTTGTCATGCAGATTTAGAACATCTGCTAAAAACTTGTCTAGGCTATAAAATAGTACCTTTGCTGTCAATAGGACTTATCAGATAGCCCCTACATTTTGACTTATTTGCAGTCATCGGCCAGCGATACTGCCATGTCCGGCTGCACAACCGAGAATCGTCATCAGTTGAGCATGCAGCAACGATCTAGCCACTGCACTAATGTGGTTGCGCAAGTTCGGCCGAGAGTTGGGGCACATTTATCGACAAATAAAAGCGGCCTGCACCGAATCATTCTAACTGCGCGTGGACTTTGCCCCTGAAACTCATCAGCCTACGTAGGCGATCGAATAGCAACTCCTGCAGGCAATATCAGGGGCTTTGGCGAAATAAAGTGAAAACAGCGGCAAAACATGTATGTGTGGGTTTTAGCTAGTACCTTAGTCGGGAATTTGGTATAACGCCTTTGTCATATCAGATTTATACTACTTATAGACCTATCTGTTTGTAGAATGGGCATTACAGAGTTATTGCACATAAGTCACATGTCTTCGACTGAAATATTCATTGAAATTTCGTGTCCCGGTCACTTAACTCTATGTCCTGCAATCATTAATTTCGAAAATTGTTACCCTGAATCCAACCGGTGTTCGCGCATCCGAGGTTGCGAAGCAGGTTGGTTGGGGAGTTATCTCGGATGCCCACCAAAAAAATATGTTTACGCAGTTCGAAACTGCAAATTCATAGGTAAACCAATTGGAAAACAGTCAAAAGATGCAATGACAGGAAATCTGAGCATAAATAATTGAGATAATGTGTTCGATCTCAGGGAACAGAGAGTTAAAATTAACCCGACCTTGCCAAGAATGGAACCTTGATAAGTGAGAGCAGTAAGCCCAAACGTGGACCAGGGGGTTGGGAAACTTGCTTATAAACTGGATAGTTAGTGAGGGATATTGGCAAATTTTAATAGATCAGTTTACTCACCTTTCCACCCAGGCCACTGAGTTTTTCAAAACTGAGTCAAATGAATTTCATAAATCGGCAAAATACACCTTATATTTAATTGTGCCTGGCATTCATCTGGTGGATTCTAGATTGAATGCTTATAAAATCTGCTTGGAAATCCAGTTTATTGTATTAGGATTGGTGTATTTAATAAGTTGCAGTAGGCCGGGCGGGTAAATTGACCCAAATGTGTTTAAACTCACGGTTCCCGGTGTGGTCCTCGTAACTCATTGGTTAAAGCGTTGGCTGCACTAAAGCCTTCCCCTTGCTAGCGTGGATTCGCATCCCACTGAGGCCACACATTTTCTCATAAGTGGGTCATATGAAATCGGATAGTACTAATGGGAAATGCTTTATGTTATTTTGCTGTTCAATACTACTTAAAATGGATCAGAATGGTCACGTTTGGTTGCATAATTTTTTTCCTGATTGGAAAATACTTTCAACAAAAAACGTTCCTACTCATTTACGTCCTTGGAAAGGGCATGATATTAGTGGAGGAAGGAGAAGCGGAAGTTTGGTAGCATAAGGTATAGTGGAAATTAAATATCGTCACACTCATAGACTTTGGGACAGGGAAGATCTCCATAGATTACACTAGCAAAAACATGCAAACTGCAATGGTCAGTCAAACCACAATGTATCCGTTGCCAACGGTTCTAGACAAGAGCTCCAACGCAAAGCAGAACGCACGTATTCCATCCTTCAAGGAAATTGGACTGGTGAACGCTAGTCCCATATACCCATAACAATTCTTCATCACAACCGACATAACACGCGTCCTTTGCCCACAATTATGGATGGTAGGTCCTGGTACCCAAGGGGATAGAGTTCGTATCTAAGCTTCTCCCGGACCTAGGTTAGCTTTTGGCTGGTTTTCAACAGCAGATCAACGAAGTAACCACTCTGCTCTGTCGTTTTTATCGATTATACTTCTTAAGTAATGACTGCTGTCCTCATATGCTCGCCCGTGATAACTCTTTCAAACGCTTTAAAAAGCCAAAACCAAACACTCATAGGTGGGCGTCATTTCCCAGGAGGGACATTGCGCTCTATAGTAGCATTACGTGCTTTGAAAATCCCACAAATTTTTGGAATAGGTTTTGTTAAATCCGTTTGGTAGCTGAAATTCACAAAATATTGATAAAGATAAAGATGAGTCGCCCCTTAAAACTGGATAGTGAGGCATGAAAACGAAATACTACATTCAAGTATATGGAAGGGGAAGGAAATCGATAGGGGAGGCGCATATAAAAAAAACTTTGGACCTTAGAAACACTTGCATTCAGTCCCTAAGGCCAACCATGTTGTAACGGGAAAGAATAGCTACAAGAGCTTCCTGCCTAATGCCTTCTAAGACCTTTAGGTAGGAAATAATCGTAGACTCTGACCGATCTTCTACTTGACTTTGCTTTCAAAGAGTTACTCACGTCAATGAACGATCCGCTTGTTCAAAAAGAACGCGCACGAGAAAATTGCCAGGCTGGTCAGCTGAGTAGGTACAAGGGACAAGGAGGTAGGCGCCTGGCGAAAACCTGAAGCGTTTAACCACTTCGCGGGAATCGTAAAAGAAGTCCACGCTGGCGATATGGCTGGTGGTTTCGAAGAATCGTCTGGTCATTGGCGGCGTTGCTCCAATCGGAAGCTGCGTATGTGGAGTGCATAAAAGTAGAGACCGTAGGACGTAAGGACAGGTTATTTGGATTTCAAAAAAACTGCTTGCACTACCTTATTGCAGTAAACAATTTTTGTTTTAAATGCTTTCTACGGGCGAAGAAAACCAAATGAATATGCCTAAGGATGAAAAATTATTCAAAGAGGACTCTTTGTACAAGACCGCTTTCTGAAAGTTGAAAAGAGACATGAAAGGCACGAGAAAAAGGGAATGAAAAATACGAAAAGTACCAAAAAGAATTAACGGCATGTTAAAGTTCTGCGAACCCGAATCTTAGTCTAAGAGCACAACGAAGAGTAAAGCATATAAAATAAACAGATTGGTGTAATAGTGTGGAAGTGATGATTTGAAGATGTGAAAACATGCATTTTTCTGTATGCGAGAATCAACACGGCTCGATTATTAAGACCAATTTGTGTATGCTGGGTGATAATGAAGCAATGTCTCCTCCAAAACTCCCCTTCAGAACTTCCAACTTGAGAGACGTTAACCTCAAATGATCATCGGAGTAGCGGATCCAAGTCTCTCTCACCTCAACCTAAACATCACCTCCATTCAGCAATAATAGTTATTGATGGTAAGTGAATCGAAGAAATTATTATTAAGTCTTGATGACCATCAGTAGCCCCTCTAAAGACCAATCTAATTCACTGGACCGTCCTTTGCTTTCACACTTTTATTCTTCGTGTTGACTCGGCCTCATGAACAGCGCACATGAGTGTTTAAACAATAATAATTGAAGTATAAAATTTTGGCATTAATAAATTGCATTAGGTCTCAAGACTGTTTATAGCGCAGTTTGTTACGTAATCCATTCACGGGGTACACTACGAACAAGTTTGTTTTGTTAGAAGACAGTTGGAAGTTCTATTTCGATTTAAAACCAAAACTTAATTGCTTGAGCTTGCTTTTTGATAGGCTAAGCACGCAGCATATTTAGTACCCGCGCGTTTTAAATCCTTGCAACGCCCAGATCTGTTAGATTGTGAACAGATGGTGAAAGATAAACGTTTTTAAAGGCAAATATCGCCGCTACCCAGGGAATTTAACATTTCAGTACCTAATAAAAAGTTAAAAAAATGGTAGGGACTGTTGCCGTAGGGTTTGCTTCGCTGCAACTTAAAGTAAACCCGTTGATACCATCTTTGGGATCTAAATCAAAGGTGGTCAGGGAGCATAATGTTGGAAACCATTAGGTTTTGGAGATCAAAATGTGTAACCGTTCGTGCATAATAGACTGCACAAGCCACATACCCACTCATCGAAAGCGTTAAGAGCAGCAACCCCAACGGTAAATATACGCACAAGGTGAAATTGTTGCCCTTGGGAGATCATGCTAGAAACTAAGATCAATTTACTTATTTCGATTTTTGCTGCGTAGAAATCGGATTGATAATGCAGTTAGATTTGGTTACTTTGCACGTATTAAAGTAATTCAGTTGGCTTCGGTTATGTTTGGGTTGATGTGGAAAAAGCTGCTTCTAAAACCTATTTGAAGTCCAAAAGTACAGAGGAGTTGCACTTTGAGAAGATAACGATGAAGAGTTAAGTATTAAGACTCCTTTTAGAGGCGGCGGACCCACCCTCGTTCGAAACAGGCTTGACCGGTGATGGTAATTTAGGTAGACATGAACATTCCGATGTCCATCCTCCCACGAAAAACTCTTTCTTTTGGGATTGCAATTCTTAGGAAGGCCATATTGGACATGTGCCAAAAACATGCACCAATGACTAACTACCGTCAATCTTTGATCTAATTGGAGTACTATTAGAAATTTTGATAATTTGGAGTCAGTCTGCTGCCTTATACCTTCGTTTCAATAACCTCAAAAGTTAATCATGTTATAAAATTCTGGCCTAAAGGCATTACGAGAAAATCGCATTCCAAAAAGGGTCAAAATGCAACAATCCTATTCTCAAACCATTTTATTTCCGTGCGCTGGACGTCTAACCATGGGTTGTAAAATCCAGTGGGTGAGTATGGCTGCCTGTTAATAACTTATAGACCATAAAGGACCATTTAGATCTCTCAAGTCTTTGTCGATAATGCTCTTCTAGCAATAAACAATCCATATTAAAATACCCTGTCACAGCCTTCACCCCTCATGTAAAATATGGACACTGAGCTAACCTATGTCATCCGCCACGGCAAGTTGTACGTCCTGCTCTTAGCAAACAACCGTGTCCAGTGCACAGACAGTACCCACCTTTCCACGTCATTCCACCAGCATCACTTGCTATGCAAACAAGCCGTCACTCTCCTATCAACTTTCAGTTACCGGAATGATGTGCACATAACTAACCGACTCATTTTTGGAGGGGCGCTCACCGATCACGTTACGGAAAGCGAGTGTGTTACACCTCAATCACGAGCACCACCGGCCAACGCACAACGGCTAGTATTACATGCAGAAGAGCATTACGGACAAAGACCAGGGAAAAGAAGTAGGAGAAGGCTGTTGCTATTGCTGATGATGGGTTCAAGCGTGAATTCGAAACATCAGACCAATAAATTCCCTGTGCCAGCGATCGCATCAACTACGCAAGAATGTTGTTCACTCGCCAGATTCTTGTCTTTACTTTGGAAATCTTACTGAAAGTCCATTGTCAGCGATAAAAGCGACAACAAAGAGCAACATTTATAGGGCGTAGGGGCCAATCAAACGTCAGTAAAACCAGTGCGGTGGTTACTGCTCAGGGCAGTGTGTGCTGGTGTTTGATTGCCCTCTATCCACCATAATTGTTGTTTGATTTGTTGGCATTTGGATCTTTTAGGATGGACTCCACAAAAAGGTCAAAAGCTCAGATTAATAAACACAAGATTCCGGCCAGTGAAAAACCTTCTTATTTGCTTATAGATACACGTCAAATGCGAACATTCGCCTCAATGCACAAACGACAAGAGAGATTGAAATGATCATTTCTGATTTAGTAGCCGTCACCAGCCAGTCATATCCGAGCCCAGATTTTGAGACCACTGACGCTCGATAATTTTATTCTGCCTATACTTCTAGCCGCTGTGCGGTTACTGACAGGGTTTGAGATTGAGCACCAAGACACAACGGCAGGAGCATGTTATGTGACGTGATCGATGAGCACCCGTCTACCATTGTTAATATCCCAGTTCGAAACCGGCAAGACAACGCGCCCGTGGCTCAGTGGTTAGAGATTTGGACTTCTGATCAACAGGTCAGGGGTTTGAGCCTCAGGGATGGCAAAACATTGAGTTGCGTATGATTAGTTGATGATGGCTTATAAGCCAGAAATGACAATTACAGTTTGCATTGTCAAGGTAGCCGAACTTTTATTCAGCTATTTTTTTTATTTAGACTGCTAAATGACCCTTAGCGAAAGCAAAGAAGTATCGAAACCTTGGTGATCATATGTCCCTCTCAAATGACCAGAAGTCAGCTCTATAATATCAGTGTTAAAATAATAACTGAAACCAAGCTCCTTGATGAAATTTCATCAATCGTTAACGGAAGTTGCTCGTCCCGTTCTGCCTTAGGGCTAATTCGTGAGTCCCGCCAGCAACCACATAGCGGCTGGGAGTAGTAGAGGCAGATTAGCAATGCTGACAAGGACAAGGGAGACTGGAATGGCCATTTCTGGCTCAGTAGCCATCATCAGCCAGTCATATCCAAGTTGTCATTTAATAAAATGTCCTAACTTCATGGAAGAAATAAAAAGTAAATCAAGTCGAAATCCAAAATACATAACCAGTTTACTGTGACTGAAGTAGGTTGCACCATTCAAAAGAAGAACGCCTACCGTAATAGGTAATACCTGCATCTGCTCCCTCACTTTGGTTCTTCTTGTTAGCCAACCGTGACTTTGGATGAAGACTTTATATTAATGAACAATTCAAGCCCACTAGTTGGCGTAAAAATTCACAAAATTGGACACGGTTGTCTAGCAGAAATTTAGATCGGGTCTAGAAAACAGCCCACGATAGGCCTGCATACACTTATTCTTCATGGCATGAATAACCTAAAAGCCCAACTGTGATCCCGCCAAGGTTCCCGATGAGAACTTCCAGCATTATTGCACAATCTGCCCTTTGGAACGAATGGAAATAAGTATACGTAATGGAGTTAGATCAAGAATGTTTCATGTGAAATAACCAAACGTTGAAACTGCGCCGGAAATGATGAAGCTTGCAGACGGTTTCCCTGCAAAAACAGTCAACTAACAGCAGGCAACAACCTACCCGATAGAGGACAAAGCCAATACTGAGCAGGCGAGGCGCACGATGTCGCAGAGAGCGCGCGTCTGATTGGAGAAGCGCCAACGACCACTGAAGCCAGACCATCGGGATCGCCAACATCAGGCGAGGGGATGTTCATGATATACTGGGGGTTGGCCCAGTGACTGGCTCTCACAAAGGGCCTGCCACCGGCGGTCACGCCGCGAATCCAACACCCGAATACTCGGCCTACGGTGTGTTGCTGACTGGCAGTGGATGTCGGTAGAAGAGAGTCCTGAAGGCCGTGATTATTGGCGACAATTCCGCTGGTAAAAGAAGGACCGTTGCCAGACCCACGGGGCATCTCCACAACGTGACAGATATCCAGGTAATCGAAATTCGCCAGAAAGTCCTCCATGGACATCCTTTTGAAAAGAAAGCACGGCCACAACACTGTTTTATTCACTAGAGTAAAATTGGTATGAGTAAGGAGCGAGGGGAGAGGGTTTCAGAAGTCATAGGTGGGGTAACCGTTAAACGACACCTCCAGGACGAAGAACCCATTCACTGAGTTTTTACAACCCAAGCGACGTTTAAGAGAAACAGTTTGAGAACAGTTCGGAAGCCGTAGGCACAATCACTGGGGACAAGAAGGTTATTCTGCTGACTTTTCAGATGTAGGGCTCCAAACTACTATTAGATATGGGTAATTCATACACAGGGAGTCGCAGTATTTATAGGACCCAGTCGCGGTGTTATCGCATGCCTACGATATATATAACGGTTACCAATTCATCGAGGATGCACGACTCCAGACGGCTTTTGCCTTGACAGTGAGCCTGGTGTCGGTTATCGAATTTTGTGAACTAGTGAACAAAGAAACTACTTTGGAGAACCTGGAAAACTGCTCTGGACGCGAATGGTTGAACCCACAGCAACCATGCAGAAAAATGACGCCAACTCGAAAAGCAGGACTCATTCGACAAAACCCGGCCACACGGTTAAGTTCGAGCAGGCCGGAAATGTTGTGAAAGATGACAGTCGCTCATCGTGAGCTGCTTGGTTCATGATTAACGGGCCCTTCAGTCTATTAACAAGTGAAATTATCGGCCCACCACATATTAACTGCTTAGACAGTTTGGCCAATGTAATAAACCACTCAGGGAGCACCCACGTGAACACTGTTACGAATATAAGTGCCAGTGAGCCAGATAGCCGAGCAAACATCACGCAATCATCCAACACGGCTGATGAAATTGCAGAGCTCATCGACGCGAAAGCGGCCATCGAGAAATTAGCGCACCAGCAGACAACAGTCCTCGAGAAGGAGGGCGTTAATTGTCATAGGTATGCGGTAGCATGTCGACTGCATCCTATAAATGCTGCATTTCCCTGCTTAGGAATTATGCGTATCTGATGCTGTCCCTGACGGTAAGCTCGCGCATGAATATGAAAGGTCAGGTGAATGAAAGTTATTGTTCTAGCGATGTATACTGAGGAGAGCGATCGCTGATCAACTCTTGCTTACAGGATTGAATGAGGAGTCCCTTTTTCGCTCGATTATCTATGTTCGGGCACTTCCAGGCCATAGATTGATAACCACAGTTCACCATTTCAAAGGAGTAAACCGAAAAAATGGCCTTATAGCTGCTAGTTCGCTTACCAGTGTGCGTAGCTGTGGTTTTGAGTGAAAATGACGCGTGCCTTGGGTACGGCCCCAATTGCCTTGTAGAAGAGCAAAATCCCCTGGCTTTGTCTTGAAGTGGTGAATAGCAGAATGGCCAGAGTATTTTTCAATGTCAAGCTGGAAACATTGGACAGCCGCGGTAACCACTCCCCTCGCAAACAAAACGTTTTCTGCATTTAACGTGCCGCTTGAAAAACGAATGACCTTCAACGGAACCAAGTTGTTGGAACCGCAATGAGTATCGCTTGGAGGGCCCCCAGCGAAGTGACTTTCGTTAACTATTTTGCTTTAACAAAGTTTTAAAAGCTTGCTTGCATCAAAAATTAAACTCCTTTTGCAAACGTTCTTGTAAAATTAAGGTCAAGTCGTAGAACCTTACTTCTTGGAAAACTTAAATTGTCACAAACAATTCACTGACTGTTAATTTTATTGGGGTGCGTGCATTTGCCGGGAAAACTGGGATTGCAGTGCTGTAGAATACACGGATTTCTAGGATCCACAAAATAATTCACACATCCTTCGCCGAGTCCTTTAGATTTCAAAAAAATACAGAAACAGTTGGCTCTTTACTTCTTAGCAAACAGAAAGAAAGGGACTGTTTGAGTACCGTTTGGGTACGACCACAAAGGCGGTTTTTAAATAAAAATTTTGTAGTGCGCTACGAACTTCACTTTGCTGCCATTACGTACAGTGGTGATATGCAAACGCGTTCGGCAGCGCGTTGGGTGCTTCGGAGGGTGTGTGGATTCAAACAACGATAACAATTGTCCACAGCGAAGGACTACGAATAAGGCTTACCGAGAACTAACGGCAGTCCTCGAATTTTTACATAGCTTGATCTCTCGAATAATTTATGGAGGACACCATCGCCAGCTGTGAAATTCAGCAACGTTGGTGGAATAACGCTACCGACAATTACACGGGAGACTTGAATGGCAATTTCTGGCTTATTAGCCGTCACCAGCCGGCTATACTTACCCCAGGTGTCGCAAACCCTGAGTGACACACTACCCCTGTTATCATACCTAATTGCAAACAGACATGAGGAGATGCTGGCTCAATGTTTGCAACACCTGGGGTTGGTTATGGCTAACTGATGAAGGCTAATAAGCCAGAAATTGTCATTTCGATCTCCATTGTCTTTGTCGGTAATGAAATTTTGCCTATGATACTAGCCGCTGCGGCTGTGGGCGGGCCTCGAGAATAAGGCTCAAGGCACAGTGAGACAATTATGTTCAGTAAAGTGCTCGGTGGCACACTCAGCACAAAATTTGCCGGTCGGCCGTTAGATCACTTATGGCGAGCCACGTCTTCTGGCTGACCATGTTCTCCAAACCCATTTTACGGTGCAGATGGCAAACAGGCAGAACCGTAGAACAAACTTTCTCCCCAATACTTTCCAATCAAGAGAGCAAAGTCTGAGGGAGCTTCCTGACTGAAGTTTTGTGCTTCTTCAAGTACCTCGATTCGCAAAAAGATGTAGTGAACAGTATTACGAAAGTTACTTCTGCTTCTGCTCGTTTAACAAAGCATATTAAGGATAGAATATTCCTTATCTGTTCCTCTTTCATCAACCCTTGGGAAGAAAGTGAGTGAACTCGTAAATTTAGTTCTGAGAGTCGAGAGGATTATGCCTC
>WEDG01002140.1:80000-185217 GCA_017591395.1 Schistocephalus solidus
ACAGTAGTGGAAAGATAGGGAACAATAAAATGGATTCTCTCTGTTGTACTGTACAAGAACAAAAATATAAGCCGGAAAAACTTCCATATATAGTATGGATAAAGTGAAACCGACAGAATGAAGACGGAATACGCTTTCTGACTTTTGCCGTCATCAGCCAAATATACCCAATCCCAAGTGTGGCACACCTGGGATCTGAACCGCGACCTTTGGTAATTGAGTCGAACGGTTCACCATTGAGTCACGGGCTCAGTTGATTTGTCGGTTGCGATCGGGAATATTATGATAGTGTAATGGCTCACCGATCTGCTTAAGGAACATATGTCCGTTGCGCCCCTGGAGCTCATGACTAGAGTCAGGCGTCGCATAGCGACGTGTAGCATATGATGAAAGTGGAACCGACAAAGACAAGTGGAGACCGGAATGGCCATTTCGGCTTATTAGCCGTCATCAGCCAGTCATAGCTTAATCCCGTCGTGGCACACCTGGGATTCGGAACCCGCGACATTTGGTAATTGAGTCAAACGTTTCTAACATTGAGCCACAGGCTCGTTATTTTGTCAGTTGTGATCGGGAATAGGATGATAGTGTGCAGCTCACCGATCTGCTTAAGGAACATGTATGTTCCGTTGTGCCCTGGAGCTCACATTAGAGATCTCGCAGGCGGTCGCATAGCGACGTGTAGCATATGCTTAAGTGGAACCGACAAAGACAAAAAAGACCGGAATGGCCATTTCTGGCTTATTAGCCGTCATCAGCCGCAGATTCGGTCGATGAGGGTACTAACGACTACTGCCAACGTGCGAACGCCAGTCCCCGACCAGATTTCGAACAAGCCATCACCCGCCCTCCCCCAGTCCACCCGGGGCTCAGTGAACAGGCAAAGGATGGATCGCCAAGGATGAAAACACCACCCAGCCTCATCAAGCAGCATGATGACTGGAGGATTCTCCAACCCCAACCCGGCCAGTCCTCTACGCAAATTCAAAAACCTTAGTGAATCCCGTATAAGCCGAAATGTTACTACCTATAAATACTGTGGAGGGCGCGGTACAATATTTACCTCCGGACGATAAAATCTTGTTTGATTTTTAAAACGTCAGGAAAAAATATAAACATGGTTCCCGTGATCGCCTCTTCTTATATATATATATATATATATATATATATATATATATATATATATATATATATATATATATATATATATATGGTGAGATATCGCTCACCGATAGGTTATTGGACTCAATCATCCTGTTGTGTCTTGGGGCTCACTCTAGAGCCCCACGAGCAGCAACAGAGCGGCTAGTGATATAGGCATAATGATATTACCAAAAAAACAAGGGAGACTGTAATTGTTATTTTGGCTTATAAGCTGTCATCAGCTAACAATACCCGACCCCAGGTTGGTTATACACATTTAATATATATTGGTCTATATTCGGCGAACCTGTTGTGCATTCGAAATCGGGACCGAGAAGTAAACAAATATTGCAGAAAACGCTCCTATAGACAAAAATAAATTATTTTTTTAAATTTTTAGTAGGTATTGTATCCCTGGCGTTCAGAAAAGCCGAAAAACCGGTCAACCATCCCCTTTTTCCTTGAGTTGACCTTAAGAATTTTTAGTACGCAGATATTAGACAACGCCATGTCTAATTAAGGTGTTTTTTTAGAGAGCTAACTTAGCATGAAAGGTTATTAAATTGACCTTAAGCATATTAATTGACGAATCGTATTATGGAAGTTTATTTTTCACGAAAACGAATTTTCGTATTTGGGTGAATCTACAAATATGACCCATACGGTCATCTGCATTAAAATTAATGTTTCAAAACTCACTCATGGGGCAAATAATTTTCAGAAATATTTTATTCCGAAGGCTTTGATTAACGCATAGAATAGAATCTACATTTATCGTAAATCGATTTAAAACGCTGAAAATCGTATATTATTCACCACTATTTCAAGGATGATCTGAAACTCACCGTAAACGAACAACCGAAATACGTATAAAGAAATTTAACCAAAGGAAGACCTCTTAATTTACAAAAAAGGTACGTTTACGATTGCACCTGAAAAATCTATTTAAATTTATTAGTCAGTGACCGGCCTATCAATATGTGAGCATACGAAATTTTTTGTTACCTAGGCCGTCCCTGTGGGCCCAATCAAGCGCAAATCTGTTCGTATTCGTCAGACGTATCTCAAACAATGTACAAACGGAAGAATCAACTGCCAATTCTTGTAAAACCAAAGTGGAATATATACTCGAAATTGAGGCTGTTTGATAACAGCCATACTTTCCATTGCCCGAAACCTGGAGGAGATCTTCTGTGGAATAGACACAAAAGGAACATTTTCAAAGATACTTTTACTTTTAGTGCTTTATACCCTTGTTGTTTTTTTACACGGAGAACCATTACGTTACTTAGCTCACTTGATTTTTCACGTTTTCGGAGTTTCTCGCTTTTCTAAAAAACGTATTTCTGAACAAGGGAATATTAATTTTTAACACATAAGACGCCTTCTTTCTAACAACGGCCACTCCTTTACTGCTGTAAAAATTTTGGGGACGCAGTGTGGGCTGACTTCGCGTAACGACCTTTTCTTGTGAAATCCATGCGATGTCATGAGTTAAGGCAGGTGCTGGACCTGACCAATCGCTAGTGGATTAATTAAACCAAAGGGTAAGACCACTCACCAGAATTCCCCCTCACCCTTCACCAAGCCAACCTTAACGCGGTCCTCAGGAGGCAGGCTGAGCCACTCGGAAGAGCCTTCGGACCAACTGCCCACCCAACCAACACGCGCCGAGGGCCAGAGGTTGCGCAGTCGCACCAGACGCACCAATCGGGCACCCGAGACGTCGGTTAGGCGGAGCTTTCGGCAGTCTGTCAGCCCAAAGGCCTGACCGGGTACAAAACCAGTGGGTAGAACAAAGCCATGGCTGGGGTTTCCTTTGGTCTGCGAGAAGAGAAATGAACGAAAATGAGACCTCAACGGCAGCAAAGGTATGAATTTAACAAAACTAATTTCGTCGAACGAATTTTTCGTTCACTTCTTGCGTGTGTTTCCGTATGTTTCATACACGTCCGGAATACCATTTCATTAAATAGACATACACATCCAAGCAGGTGAGCCTACTTGCATGGCCAACAGAGGGACTGCATTCGACTTGGTGTCTCAAGTTGAGAGTGCGGAAATTTACTGGGCAAACTGATGAACACACATTTGAGTGGACCTGCGGACTACCAGCCCCTCCCCCTCTCTGCCCTCAATCCCGACCCCGACCCCCGCCTAAGGCCCTGACACAAATAGACGTGTGAATGCCCCAATCCCTTTTCCCTCATTCTTAATGTTCATTGGTTGTTCAAACTCTTGCCAAACTCCCCTATATTATTTTACAGGCCCGACGATGAATAATCGAAAATGCACTTTTGCCGACGTTGACTTCCTGAAAATGCAGAGTTTGATAAAGGGGGCTCATTAGAGATTCTGCCATCCATCCAGAGGCAAATAATCAAACAAAAATGTTTTGTAGTTTCCCTAGAAAAATACGCGTCATAGATAGACTCCAGTTGATGAACTCAGCTGTTCAAAATAAGATGCGACCATTGGAATAAGAAGTTTATAAGCCTAACCTTTCGGATCCTCCTTTGAAAATATCATCAGTGAAAGTGGTAGATAAGGGTGACAGTTCGACCGTCGATTTCGACGAGGTCCACCGTATGTTCCACACCAGGTGGTGCAGGGACGGTGACTTGCGCGTGAATTAGTTTTAAGTGATAGTAGCTTTGCGCTGCAGCTACCGCACACTCTCCTCCTCCACCACCTGAGCCCGGTGTCAAAACAGAGTCAAAAACCAGAGATTGGAAAAGGCGCAGGTGGCTGGCGCGGCCGGAGCCGCCACTGGGCGTACCCCCACACCTGGCTCGGATCCCACGGAGTGGGAATGCCATTAATGCCACATTAAGAAGGAGCCATTGCAGCCTTACTCTCAGTCCGCCAGTCAGCCACTCGACACAAAACACACATTAGGCTGACCACGCGGTCCGAGTTATTCCGTCAGTTAGCAACCTTCCAAGCCACGGTTTTTAGCGCACCGTGAGAGTTTAAAGCGCGTCAGATTGTTTATCGTGAGGAAAATGCGCTGAGCTGTTGAACTCCCTCTCTCCCCCACCCCCACAATCAGACCACCATCCGAGCCAGTCAGTTGTCTGTCGTGGGAGTGGGCGGGCAGATAAGGGTAAAGGAGGCACATAGTACGCAATGGCTACGCGGCCACCTGCGTACTACAATCAACAGCTCTCGTAATCACCTGATGCCATGCTGACTTGGCAGTCCGCGTCAGAGTCGATAATGGCCACGATTTCATCGTCCGGGTGAGATGATGGCGTTATAATGACTCGGCATTTTGGCTCGCTGTCATTGGAAATGTTGTTCCCCCGCGCCCTCACCAAGTGACTGATTCTCCTGTTATGGAAAAGCAAGGAAAATGGATGCCGGAGGTCATTGCACTTGTTAATGGACATGCAGGCCTGGGAGCAGTCAGGCGTAATTTATCGAATTCCGTGCCTAAATTGTACTAGTAAATACACAGGTCAGACTGAACACACGTTCGGATCCCGTATAGACGAACATACGCTGGCTGTGTAGCGGGCTGATAAATTATCAGAAGCAATTGCCCAAACTACTACATGGATCACGATTTTAACTTCCAAACCACCAAGATAATAGCTCACGCCGGAAAGAAGACAAGCCGAGAAGAGATTGAGGCCTGGGCCTCGAATGAGAACTCCGTCAAGCTACACAGTGTCTAGCAGAAAACACGTCAAGTAGTTCGACGGTATTGGATAGTCTGTTGGAAAAAGAGCGCCTGCTTCGATTCGGTAGCCTGTAACCATTACGTGAATCAAAGTAGAACTATCGATGGCCCCTACTTAGATTTTATCGACGCAAGCTAGCAAGCTAGCTCTCTCTCGCATCCTTTACAACAGAGATCGATTATCTCGATCAACGGAGCCTGTCCTACAGTGTCGTGCGATCCACCAGGTGGTTTTCGTCTCGCAGGCACAGAACGGAGATTGTGGATAAAAGTACCTTAACGTTTGCGTCACAGCAGAAGCATGAAGAAGCCTCAGTATATTATTTGTTTCCTAATTTAATGGGTTCGTCTTCTTGAAAATTCAGATTAAAGACCAGGCTCCTTTTGCCAACTGTAATCTCACTGGAGGAAACTCGACTACATGAACAAGAATGTTGTCAAAATAAGCAAAAAATGAGACCTTTAAACGCAGTTAAGAAGAAAAAGAGTCAATCGTTAGCTTTGTGCGTCTTTTCTATATGGTCCTCGTAGTACGGGCTGCCTCGCGTCAGATTCTAGGAAGGATTAGGTTTCAGTTTGGGCGGATTTGTGTTGTAGTTATCGTTGAAAGTGTTAGCGTTAGGGTCAGAGTTAAAATTTGACAGCTGCATAGATATTCCCCTTGGAATTTATCGCAAGTGCACTGTGAGTACAGAGTGTTTATACACTAGTCAAACCCATTTCTGATTAAAAATCGCTCCGGGTAATGTTTTCCCCTCAGTAGACTTTTAATTACACTCAATACTTCTTCCGTATCATTTGCTGCCAAAAGTTCTCTTTTTTTGTGCCAATCTATCAACAAAGCAAGTCTCGCTCTTGACTAAAAAGCACAGAATACTTTACTTTGACGTATTGCCCCCAAACCATCTTTCCTTCCTGTAAATTCCTACCGGATCTTTTTCTCCCGGTTGCAACCTTTTCTGGGAAATTTCAAGTGGAAGAGTTTTCCTTTACTTTCAAGCTCACCGCAAGTATAAATTGAAGAAAACACTGAAATTATCGAAGCAACTCGCATGAATACATTCATCTGCTATAATAATTCCGCTTCAGCGCTTTCACAACAGCACTCTTCACGCCAAATGGCGCCAGATACTTAAAAATGTATTATTCACTATAGTTCTTGAGATGCTTTTCAGCTAATGATAGAAAACGCACAATAATCATCTTAGTGGCCGATGAGAATGCTCTAAACACATCTGATAGACTAAAAGCGCCAAACCACGCCTGGAGTAATCAATATAACGTGTTTTTTGTCATTCTAACGAGCTCCTATTTCCTAAAGTTGACGGTTGTCCGGAGATATAAACGAAAATCATGGATAACAAGTAAGCTGGCCATGCAGGTATTACAGAGCCTCCTCGCCAGATGAAAAGGCTCTCGTTGAGGCTTCAAAAGAACTCGGTTACGTTTTCACGGAACGTGATGCTGACTTGATAACCTTAAAAGTGGTAAGTCCTATCGCATGCAGTCCCTTCATTGTTGACTGCAATAATGCTGCGTTTAGAGCACACTATTAGGATTTGGTCAGGTGCTTCTGCGGCTGGATATTTTAACTCACAGCCACGTGGTCAGGTCAACTACTTGCCTCTTATTTTTTCCACCTAACCATCTGTACATATACAAACCCCGTTATACTCATCGGTAGACAAAAACGGATCATTTTGGTTTGTGGCAGCGAATTTGTCCGGACTTTGTTGCAAATGTCAGGAGTAAACAACCACCTGCCAAGCTGAACTCGGCTAAGTCGTGCTAACAGAGGGGGTCAGAGAGATTGAGAGAGTGAGAGAGAGACTGTATTTGTATGTGTGTATGTGGGTGTTAGTGTGCCCCCTAAACGGGCCACGTGGTAGATGCGTTGGACCAACACGGGGGCCACATTAGGGCACGGCAGGCGTTATTCGGGTTGCGCTCCCATAACAAATGCCGAACATGGAGGTGTGGTGGCACACCTAGGGGCGGCTAGGACTTAGGGGACCCAGCCGCACCAGCCACCTGCGTCCTCTCCCGCCTCCGGTCTTCTTGACTCTGTCTTGACACCGGGCTCAGGTAGGTGAGGAGGAGAGAGTGCGGTAGATGCAGCGCAAGTCTACTATCACTTTAAACTAAATCACGCGCAAGTCACCGTCCCTGCTCCACTTTCCCATGGAGCATACGGTGGACATCGTCGGACTACGACGGTCGAACTGTCGGGTGTTAGTGCCCCTCCAGGCTGCTCGGGTAAGTCCACTCCCACTAGCAGCCTGGCATGTTCGTTCCCTTTTAGACAATCCTAGAAGCAACCGGCCGGAACGGAGGACGGTGCTAGTCACTCGGGAACTGGCGCGCTACAAGGTGGACATTGCTGCTCTCAGCGAGACCAGATTCTCTGAGCAGGGTCAGATGGAGGAGGTGGGTGCCGGCTACACCTTCTTCTGGAGCGACTGGTCAAAGGCAGAGCGACGCGACGCTGGTGTTGCCTTTGCCATCCGGAACGACATCGTGGGACGTCTGCCCTGTCTGCCGCAGGGTATCAATGATCGCCTGATGAGCCTCCGCCTGCCTCTTCTGGGAAACCAGTTCGCCACCATCATCAGCACCTACGCTCCCCCAATGACGAGCTCTGATGCGGCGAAGGACAAATTCTACGAGGACCTGCACGCCCTGCTGGTGACTGTGTCAAAGGTGGACAAGTTAATTGTCCTTGGTGACTTCAACGCCCGCGTCGGGACGGACCACGCTGCCTGGCAGGGAGTGCTGGGTCCCCACGGTCATGGTAGCTCTAACGATAATGGCCTCCTTCTTCTGCGAACGTGTGCGGAACACCGTCTCCAGCTGATCAACACCTACTTCCGCCTTCCGACGCGGGAGAAGGTCACGTGGATGCACCCTCGGTCGCGGCGCTGGCATCTGCTGGACTATGTTCTCGTCCGGAGGCGAGATCAACAGGACGTGCTGGTAACCAAGGCGATCCACGATGCGGATGGTTGGACAGATCACCGCCTCATCATCTCCCAGATGAGGCTCCGACTGCAACCCCGACGAAGGCCCCAAGGTAAGAGGCCGCCGGGTAAGTTAAAAACTATTTTATTAAATTTGCCTGCTCAATGTTTTGATTTCAGCAACCAAATAACCGAGAAACTGGAGGACCTATAAGCTCCAGCTGATAATGCTACCATGTAGACACGATGGGGTCAACTGCGAAATGTCATCCAGTCCACCGCTCTCGAAATCCTCGGACGGGCACGCCGTCAACACCACGACTGGTTTGACAACTGACGCCAACATCAGCAACTTACTCGCTGAGAAGAATGGACTACACAAAGCCTACATGGACCTCCGGACTGACGCCACCAAAGCAGCCTTTTTCAGATGCCGGCGCCTTGTACAACAATGGCTGCGGGAGATGCAGGATGCCTGGATGATCCGAAAGGCTGAGGAAATCCAGGGGTATGCGGACCGCAATGAAATGAAAAACGTCTTCAAAGCCATCAAGGCCATCTACGGTCCGTGTATCAAGGAGACCGCACCACTGCTCAGCTCTGACGGCACAACACTGCTCACAGAGAAATCGCAAATTCTGAAGCGCTGGGCCGAGCACTTCAGAAGTGTCTTTAATTGCTCATCAGCCATCTCCGATGCTGCCATTGACCGGCTCCCTCAAGTGGACACGAACAATGACCTGGATCTGCCGCCTTCACTACAAGAATTCATCCAGCAGATTTCCAGCGGTAAAGCACCAGGATCCGACGCAATCCCACCGGAAGTCTACAAGCACGGTGGGCCCCGGCTGATGGCAGAACTCACAACACTCTTCCAGGAGATGTGGCGCCAAGGACAAGTTCCTCAGGATTTCAAAGACGCGACCATTGTCCATCTCCATCAACGGAAGGGGAACCGGCAACTCTGTGATAATCACAGAGGCATCTCGTTGCTCAACATCGCCGGGATGATCTTCGCCCGTATCCTTCTCAATCGTCTGAACGGTCACCTAGAGCAGGGCCTGCTCCCGGAAAACCAAGGTGGCTTCCGCCGACACCACGGAACAACCGATATGATCTTTGCCACCCGCCAACTACAAGAGAAGTGCCAGGAGAAGCGAACTCACTATACACTACCTTCGTGGATCTAATGAAAGCCTTGACACGGTGAATCGTGACGGACTGTGGGAAGTCATGCAGAAATTTGGTTGTCCTGAGCGGTTCACGCACATGGTGCGTCAGCTTCATGACGGGATGACGGCGCGCGTCACTGACAACGGGACGGTATCCGAAGCATTCGCAGTGACCAACGGAGTGAAGCAGGGCTGCTTACTGGCCCCCACCCTCTTCAGTCTCATGTTCTCGGCTATGCTGATGGACGCCTACCGTGCTTAGCAGCCTGGTATCCGCATCGCCTACAAGAACTGACGGGCAACTTCTCAACAGTCGGCGTATGCAGGTTCCAACGCGCATGTCTACGACTACAGTTCATGACTTGCTCTTCGCGGACGACTGCGCCCTTAACACCGTGACGGAGGAGGACATGCAAAGGAGCATGGACCTCTTCACCGAAGGCTGCGCCGATTTTGGATTAACAATCCGTACAGCCAAAACGGTTGTCATGCACCAGCCGCCACCCTGCGCAGAATACAATGCTACTCGAATCAATATCAACGGTGCTCAACTCAAAAACGTGGAAACCTTCGATTATCTAGGAATCACGATGTCGCGCAACACGAGAATCGATGACGAGGTTGCCCAACGGATCTCCAAAGCTGATCAGGCCTTCGGCCGGCTGCAGGCCTCCGTGTGGAATCGCCACGGTATTCTCCTGAACACCAAACTGAAGATGTACAACGCCGTCGTTTGACAACACTCTTTTACGGAGCGGAAACCTGGACCATCTACTCGAACCAAGCCAGGAAGCTGAATCACTTTCATCTCAGCTGCCTCCGCAGAATACTGAAGCTGAGATGGCAAGACAGGATCCCGGACACCGAAGTCCTGGAGTGGACCGGAATCCTCAGCATCCATGCCATGCTGAGGCCACCCTGGTAAGAATTGACGACGAGCGACTACCCAAACGACTTTTCTACGGAGATGTCGCTACGGGTTCTCGCCAGCAGCGAAGTCAAAACGACGCTACAAGGACACTTTGAAGAAATCGCTGAAGCAACTGCAAATAAACTCGGCGACCTGGGAGGACCTCGCCCAGGATAGACTGGCATGGAGAAGATCAGTTAAGACTGGTTCAGCAATCTATGAGGCCAACCGCATCGCCGTCGCCAAGGCCAAAAGAGCGGCACGAAAGTCACCAGCGCCCCGGACCAACACCGCCAATGCCCAGGCTCCCTGCACACTTGCCCGCGCTGTCAACGCATCTTCCGCGCGCGAATCGGCCTGGTTGGACATCTTCGGACGCAATGCACCAACAATCCGACAATTCCAATTTCTACTTCAAATTCTACCAACCCTCCTTCTGACTGCCCCACCCTCACACATGGCATCAATTCTATTACTCCCACCATCATAGAGACCACATCCATCTACTCATCGCCTGTTACCCCCACTACCGCAACCACCACCACCTTCGCCTTCACTACCACCACCACCACCATCAGCGATGGGGAATCTCTCCTAAGCTGTACTCAATGCGACCGCACATTCACCTCACGCATCGAACTGGTCGGTCACTTGCGAATACATCGTACAGAGACCAGTGATCCAGTGCCTGGAGCACCATCACACAGCAGAGATCATCGCCTCCATTGCCCTCACTGTCCTCGCGCATTCACTCATTGCATGGGCCTATTCGGTCACATGCGCATCCATGACAGTGGAATTCACCACAATGCCGACAACACCGATACACCATGCACACCCTCCGCTCCTGCCATTCTAAGCGCCCCTGCCACCCCCACTACCATTAATGACATCGCCCCAGCCTCTACCGATTTCTCCTGCCCACACTGCGCCCGCAACTTCAACTCACGCATTGGCCTGGTCGGTCACCTGCGAATCCATCGCACGGAGGCTGGTGAACCAGTGCCTGGGGCTCCGACATACAGTCGACGTGCCAGCCTTCACTGACCTCACTGCTCCCGCACATTTACACACCGCATGGGCCTATTAGGACACATGCGCTCTCCATCGACAACCTCCGGTAAACCACCGGAGGCTGGTTACATCAGCGCACACTACCTACACCAATACCTCGACAACACCCTCACAATCACCATTTACCAGAGTATATCACGGTTTCCTAGAAACCATGGCTGGGAAATCTGCCAATCTGACTCTTCCACCAGACCACGCCGTCGGCTCAGTGTATGTGCTGTGTGTGTCGAGTGGCTGACCAGTGGACTGGGAGTCAGACGGCGATGGCTGCTCCATATCCCCCTGAGTTTGTGAATCCTGGTGTGTGCGTTATGATGGCCAGGTCGTGCTGTGGCGCGCGAAGACGGGTACGCCGATCCGTCAGCCAATGTGCTCACTCCCCACATCAGGCAACTGACCGGCTCGGACAGTGTCTGATGGTGGGGGTTGGGGAGAGAGTGAGGTCGACAGCTCAGCGCATGTTCCTCACTTTAAACAATCTGAAGCGCTTAAAACTATCACGGTGCGCTAAAAGCCGTGGCTTGGAAGGTTGCCAACTATCGGGATAAATCGGACCGCGTGATCAGCGCAATGTGTGTTTTGTGTCGAGTGGCTGACTGGCGGACTGAGAGTCAGGCTGCAATGGCTCCTTCTTAATGTGGTCTTTATGGCACTCCCACTCTGTGGGATCTGAGCCAGGTGTGGTGGTACGCCCAGGGTCGGCTCCGTCCGCGCCATTCACCTGCGACCTCTCTCATCTCCGGTCTTCTTGACTCTGTCTTGACACCGGGCTCAGGTGGGGGAGGAGGAGAGAATGCGGTAGCTGAAGCACAAGGCTACTATCTCTTTAAACTAATTCACGCGCAAGTCACCGTCCCTGCACCACCCTTCCGTGGAGCATACGGTGGACATAGTCAAAATTGACGGTCTAACTGTCGAATGTGGGTGTTATTACCAAGCCGTCGGCTCAGTGTATGTACTGTGTGTGTCGAGTGGCTGACCAGTGGACTGGGAGTCAGACGGCGATGGCTGCAGCATATTCCCTGAGTTAGTGAATCCTGATGTATGCGTTATGGGGGCCAGGTAGTGCTGAGCTCGCGAAGATGGGTACGCCGATCCGTCAGCCAATGCGCCCACTCCCACATCGGGCAACTGACCGGCTCGGACAGTGGTCTTATTTTGGCGGTGGGGGAGGGTGTGAGGTCGAGAGCTCAGCGCATTTTCCTCACTATAAACAATCTGACGCGCTTGAAACTATCACGATGCGCTAAAATCCGTGGCTTGGAAGGTTGCCAACTGACGGGAAAACTCGGACTGCATGGTCAGCACAATGTGTGTTTTGTGTGAAGTGGCTGACTGGTGGACTGAGAGTCAGGCTGCAATGGCTCCTTCTTAACGTGACCTCTTGCTATCTCACACATTTGAGATGTAAGCCGTTTAAATCCCTGTTGTGTGAAATCCTGGTGCTCGTGTATGGGGGGCCAGGTCGTTTTCGTAGTACACGTAGACGAGGTCACCAGCAGCTGCGCCCACTTCTGCATCAGACAACTGACTGTCTCGGACAGCGGTTTGACTGTGGGGGTTGGAGAGAGAGTGAGGTCGACAGCTCAGCGCATCTTCCTCACTTTAAACAATCTGACGCGCTTGAAACTATCACGGTGCGCTAAAAGCCATGGCTTGGAAGATTGCCAACTGACGGGAAAACTCGGACTGCGTGGTCATCCCAATTGTGTTTTTGTGTGAAGTGGCTGACTGGCGGACTGAGAGTCAGGCTGCAATGGCTCCTTCTTAATGTGGCCTTTATGGCACTCTCACTCTGTGGGATCCAAGCCTGGTGTGGTGGTACGCCCAGGGGCGGCTCCGGCCACGCCAGCCACATGCGCCCTCTCCCATCACCGGTGTCCTTGACTCTGTCTTGACACCGGGCTCAGGTGGGGGAGGAGGAGAGGATGCGGTAGCTGCAGCACAAGGCTACTATCACTTAAAACTAATTCAAGCGCAATTCACCGTCCCTGCACCACCCATTCCGTGGAGAATACGGTGGATATCTTCGAAATCGACGGTCAAACTATCACTGAACCCAAAGAGAGTCAAATTACCTTTATTCGCGCTGTTATCAGACTTCGTCGGTCAAATGCCTTGATGAGGATGTCATCGATTTCTGGTGGGGGTCGCATGCCCTGGTCTTCTCCTGGCGCCAGACAATAGGATTCCGTCAAGCCTCCGACAATATCGTCCATTGCATCACCTATTAGACCTACATTGAGAGCCTCATAGGATCCATTGAGCCTGTTGAAGAATTAATTACAAATTATGTTTTACAACGAAACTCAGTGGGCATATTTTAAGTTACTTCGGCATACAGAAACTGAACCCTTTATAGTACAGAAAATCACAGATGAAATAGTCCTGAATTTCTTCGTTAAGTAGCAAGCCAATCTACAGAAATCTTTGCTTCCATCAAAATATATAATATCCAACCAAACTGACTCAGCTATCAATGTAACCTAATCATAGCGCTAATATGAATATGAAGTCATGCACAGCGAACTGAGTCGCTATGGATAAAAACTTGCGATCTACGTAACTGGTTGCGATCTACGCAACTTCTGGCGATCTACTGCTTGCGATCTACGTAACCAGTTACAGGAATGCAGGTAATGGCTGCAGTATGCTCAAGTTATTGACTTCTTTTAATAAAAATTTCAGTTTGATTCTGAACTGTTCGAAGGTAGACAGTTATTTTTTTGTTTCACTTCTGTCCACGATTGAGTGAATCGTTCGATTAATACTTCCCCTTCCTCCTTCCCTCATCGACGAAGAAAACAAAAAAACTAGCGTTGGCTTGCCTCAAAACCAGAGAAAGCAAACGATTCGAGCCACATTAATTGACAGTATGAGTTTGACAACTTGGTTCAAAACAACAGTGGTCAATTAGGAATCAAAGGTAGGTAACGCCAAGATAAATGTAAAGAAAAACAAATGAATGTGTACTTACGTAGAAGACACTTATATTTGTCTCATAAAGAGGGTAATAAGGCTATAAAATACTTAATAAGCTGCCATTTCACTACTGCGGTTGTATTTCACACAGTCTGTCTCCACGGCACCAATATGAGCCCTTTCGGATTTATTTTTAGCTGAATATGGCGCGGGAAAGCCCAGAAGAGAGGTCGAGCAACTGGAAGGTTCAACTCCTATCCGCTCAAATTATTCATACAGCCCAATTTTTGTTAAAATAACCTAAACTTTTCGGTTCCCTTTGACCGTACGTACACCAAATAAAGTGCAGGTATGCATTTGAGTCTTTGCGGGATCTCGTCCATCATAAAGCTTTCTCGACTGAGCAATATCGGTAATCATATATTGTCTAAAACACTTCCGCTTTTGGCGAATTGGTGAAAGTGCGTTCCGGAGCACCATTACAATTCAAGAAACGAGGACTAAGCACGATATACATTAAGAAGTTGATCCTAAAAATGTTTTAGGAACTGACTCATGCCTCATAGTGTATTGGCTTTCCGTTGCGAACAATATGCGCCACTGAAAAAATACACTGGCATTATAGTGCAGTTAGGGGACGCCAACATTAAATGGCAACTCTAAGCTTCCCTAAGATTAAATTACTTACTCAGATTACTTCGAGAAGAATGGATTCGAAACATGCAAAATAACGCGGATAAAATCAGCTATTAAAAGTGTTATGGGAACCAGAAACGGAATGAAGTCGAGATCAGACGCGGCACAGCAGGCCATGCCGGCAGCGAAATGCACTCGTGAAATCGGCTAGCCAATCAGAGTGTGCTACATCGTGCTCGCGTGAGCGACGCAATCAACGGCCGACGAAACATTCAAGACTTTTTCTACCAGGAGTTCTCGCGCAAGGAACGTTCAATCCACAGGAAGCACTCGGAGGTCAGAAAAGCTTAAGAACCGTTGTGCTCGCAACTGATAAGACTACTTTTAGCGACTTGATCATCGTGTTACTCAGGTCGGAAGAATAAAGGGCACGTTCACAGAACCAGCCTTCTTCTTTTTAATCCACGCAGCAAGATATAAAATTCATATCTTGTATAATACAGGACGTCGGTTATTCACCTCAAAATAATACAAGCTAAAGAAAACGAAATACCTAATCTAAGGGGTAGCAGGAGTTGATTGCAAGCCTCAGGAATTCCTCATCGATGCGGGAAGCATTCGCTAAGAAATCAAGTTGGAATTAAAACTACTGACCTGGGACGGTATTTAATTCTTGAAACTAATAAGGGATACCTATGCTGCAAATGACCTTCTGACACGTGATACTCCGCAATTTCGATCGAATAGTTGATTTCTCTTCCTTCGGGAAGAGCACCACTGGTGCGCCAGTTGATTCAATTTAAATGACCATTTGATTCGGTTGTTCACAAAATTGAGAATTAACAAGTAATCGTTCTTGCTATCCAACCTGAATAGCCATATATGATGAAACAGTTATCTCGGACAGAAGTAGCAAGCAGTCAGGTAAGGGTGAGTGAAAAAAATTCCTTCAACCCGACGCGTAGTTCAATATCCAGTTTCCGCCATTGAGAATACATGCGAACATTAAAAAGTCCTTTGAAGACACATGAGGAGGAATACGAGGACGTTTCTCTGGGGATTTGGAGCACCAGGTGAATGTGACATCTTGTAAACATGTGGGCACGCAATTGATGCTTCGGTAAATAGAGGAATCAGTGTATGTTGTAATAATAGCATGGTCGAGATTTTTTAAATATAATATGCGCGAATACCACCCATTCCTACAAACGAGGTTATAAGGTGCTCAGGGTTTTGCAGGAGTTAGACTGTTGGGCCTCTGCCGACTATTAGTTTTGCAAAAATCAAAAGAATATATATATATTTATGCATGTTACTAGTTTCGCTAACGTGGCCGATACAATGGACAGTTTGGGTTTGCTAAACACCGTGGATTTCGTTGCAGGAACTGATAATCTTATTCACTAACTCGGATATGATTAATCATTTTAGCGAACCAAGCATCCAAATTTTCACTTTCTTCAATGAGGTCTGATCAGATGGAGATGCGGTTCAGTAGATGTACATATTTCGAAGATGAATATGGGCCACTGTCGTAGTCAGAACGTCATCACACTAGTTTTCGACATGGGAACTGCAACCCGTCAATATGGGCCTTACGAATCGAGTCGAGTATTGTTCAGTCGTAAAAGCATCGCATGAGGAATATTTGGTCACTGAGGCCTGCGCGGTTAACTCTAATTCCCGAATGGTGATCAGTCTGATTCAACGATGCACGGAGTCTTGTAGATAGTACGATATGCTATCAGGTAGAAGAAAAATGTACCCCATACTAGTGGACCTTCTCTGGTATAAAAAATTGTTAAAAACCGAGGGCTAATGAACCCCTTTTCAATAACGTGTTGCTCGTCCCGAAAAACTACCTTCTCGGGCTCTTGATCAGACGCTCAAGGAAAAACGAAACTTCCGTACTGAATCCTTCAACCAGGTTAGATCGGTAAATGCCACTTCTACGTTAACCTGTCAGCAGTTTGGTGGCAACTCTTTTAAGCTTGCTGACTGTTTGGAAGAATATTACTATTTTTTCTGGTGTTCTCTATGTTCCCAAGGCAGTAGAGGAGGCCTTTTACAAAACAACTCGACATTCTTCGGACGATTATAACCGAATGGACTACCAAAACATTGTCAAAGTACTCGATAATGAAGCAAGTTTGACCATGCATTCCAATAAGGCGGCAACGCAGACTCATGATACTCTGGTACGGTCACTCAGCTAGCTTTTATTGATCATAATACGATGTATTTTATGCCACATATAAACACTTTCTGTAGCCCAAAAATTTCATTCTCCGGATAATTATAGTGGCCTGGTGAGTAATTACTAAACATGTGTTTTTTAATTGAATTTTTAGCCGAATTTCGCACTAGCTGAATGCTTTCGAGAAAATTTGCAAAATGTAAAAGGACAGAATATACCACTACTAAATGGATCACAATTTCCAAAACCTATTACTTAAATAACGTGCATTGTTTCACTGATCTGTGAAGCTTGTAGAAATTCAAGCATATCCAATTCAACTGTTTTACATCTTGGCCTAATTATTTGATCGCAAATGATATCTCCTGCTAATTGCACACAACAAGGATTCGAGCAGCTCGGTTACACGCAAAAGTTTACCTGCAGCTACATATTTCGAACAAATTCCGTGTTCTCAATCGTTCCCATGACTGCAAAACTAGAAATCACACACTTCGCATGGAGCTTGTTAATATAATCTTGCTTATCCCCATATGCGAGCTCTCTAACACTCATATTTTTCAGTGTTAATGGAATGTGCCGCACGCTTCGGGTGCAGCGTAAATAAACTTGCGTATGGAATGCTATGCAAGTAAGAATGCAAGCTTTCCGAATATTTTAACAGATAAATGTTATCTAAAAACCAGAACTCTCCCTTCCTCTAAGCATGCTGTTTAGTAGAAAAGCGATCCGAAAAATGTTTAAGAAACTGATTTATGCCTCATAGTGTATTGGCTTTCCGTTGAGAACAATATGCACCACTGAAAAAGTACACTGGCATTATAGTGCAGTTTGGGGGACGCGAAAATTAAATGGCAACTCTAAGCTTCCCTAAGATTAAATTACTTACTCAGATTACTTTGAGAAGAATGGATTCGAAACATGCCAAAGGCACGGATAAAATCAGCCATTGAAAGTGTTATGGGAACCAGAAACGGGATGAAGTCGAGATCAGACGCGGCACAGCAGGCCATGCCGGCAGCGAAATGCACTCGTGAAATCGGCTAGCCAATCAGATTGTGCTACATCGTGCTCGCGTGAGCGACGCAATCAACGGCCGAAGATTACGCTATTTTATATAATATACATATTATTAAACTTTAGAAAGCGCAAAATCTACTTAAAGCGCTTTTTAAAAGGTAACGTACTATAGAAAGTTTTTTAACTAATTATAGATATATATTTTCCCCGATGTTGTTGTGGACGTTAATATTCTCGGCAGCGAGTTTTCGCGTTTCAGTGAGTCTACAAATATGACTCAGGTAGTCATCTGCATTAGAAAGAATGTCCAAAAAGTCACTACTTCGGTAAGTGCGTTTAAAAATTATCCTACTTTGAAGGCTTTACTAAACACATCGAACGGAATCTACATTTATGGCCAGTCAACTGAAAACACTGAAGATCGTAAAGAATTCGCCAAATTTTCAACAACCTGCTGAAACACATCGCGATATAAAACCCGAAATAGTTATAGAGAAATTTACCAATATAATAGACATCTTTATATACACAAAATGGTACGTTTACGATTGCACTGGACGATTCTATTTAAATTTATTACTCACTGACCGACCTGTGAACATGTGAGCTTATGAAATATTATATTTTTGTGACGTCCCTATCGGCGCAATCAAGCTAAAATCTGATCACCTTGGCCAAACGCATCTAAGACAAGTTACAAACAGAAGAAAAACTGCCAATTCTCGTGAAGCGGTGTCGGAATATACACTCGCATGTTAGACTGCTTGATGACAGCCATACTTTACGTTGCGCTTAGCCTGGAGGAATATGTATGTGCAAAACTCTAAAAAAGACTATTTGCAAAAGTAATTCTAATTTCGCTGATTTATTTACTCGTTTAGTTGCCTGGACAGGCTTCCTATACATTTAAAACTTTAGTTTACTCAACTAGATAGATTTTACCCTTTACTTAATTTGTACCTTTTCTTAAAAAAATTAGTATTTCTACACAAGTTATTATTACATTTTACACCATAATAAGCCTTATATTTCCTAACGATCAATTCTTTATTGATGTAAAGATTTGGAGGACGCAGCTTGTGCTTATTTCGCATAACGGGCTATAATTAATCAAATCCATAAGATTTTCTGACTTAGGACAGCTACTATATATATATATATATATGATAACGTGCGGCTCACCGAGCTACTAAAGGAACAGGTATGTTTCATTGTGCCCTGGAGCTCACTTAAGAGCGCTCGAAGAAGGACGCATAGCGACGTGTAGCATATGTAGATAAAGTGGAAGCAACAAAGAAAAGGGAGATAGGAAGGGCTATTTCTGGCTTATTCGCCGTCATCGGCCAGTCATACCCAATCCCAAGTGTGGAACACCTGAGATTCAAACCCACAACATTTGGTAATTGAGTACAACGTTCTACCATTGAGCCACGGGTCCGTTGTTTTGTTCGTTGCGATCAGGAATATGATGATAATGTGCGGCTCACCGATCGGCTTAAGGAACATGTATGTTACTTTGTGCCCTGGAGCTCACTTTAGAGCTTTCGCAGGCGGTCGCATAGTGACCTGTAGCAAATGTAGCCGATTGCAACCGACAGGTGTTCCACACTTGGGATTGGGTATGACTGGTTGATGACTGTTTATAAGCCAGAAATGGCCATTCCGGTTTCTCTTGTCTTTTTCGGTTCCACTTTATCAACATATGCTACATGTCGCTATGCGACCGCCTGCGATGGCTCTAGTCTGAGATCCAGGGCACAACGGAACATACATGTTCCTTAAGCAGATCGGTGAGCAACACACTATCATATATATATATATATATATATATATTTGAGGGAAATTCAGGTGTAAGCACTGGCAATAGCTGAGTGAGTAGCTATCACAATTTAAGCAACTAGACAGTTGTTGAGATAAGAAGTCGTATGGTCCTAATCTGTCTGCGCGGCGGCACGTTCAAAGTGGCGGAGGGAAGGTGTGCCTAAGCGATGGCGCCTGTCAGTTCAAAAAGACGAAACATCCTACGGCACTCTTTAATAACGCATCAGGGAATATGACTGAAAAGACAAGGAAACTAAAGTGAGCATTTCTGGTTCACTTTCTCATATTGGCCGGATAAATCCCAACTGCAGACCGGGAAGATAGGACGGTTAAAATAGGATACAATTGGTAATGGAACAGGCCTTTTACTACCAATTTACGCCCTGTCGAAGGTTAAAGGGCTAAGGCACAGTAAAAAGAGTGTCCATCCGCCGTTTTACCTATGGTTTTGTGCTTAATTCCAGAAATGCTACCTAGTACCATGTTATAAACCTAACTATTTTATCCTAACCCTAACCACAACCTTAACCCGAATTTCCCTGTGCAGTGTCGCAGCAGAAACCTTGATGTACTTGTCCCCACTGCGGAGTGGATTACTTGCTTTTTTGTTTTGCTTAAGAATTCCGTTTAAGATTCTTCGCAGGCAAGCATGTAGCGAATTTTACGCGTAAAACGGATCTTCCCCTTCTGTTTGTTTCGTACTCAGGCTCCAAATCAGTATGTTGTATTCCGCATTTAACAAACACTAATAAATAAAGGCCCCTCCTCAATTTCACTCTCACATTGTCTTACCATAGATGTGCCTTCTCAGGAAATGTTAATCGCAATTCTGCAATGTTAGTTGGTTTATAAAACCATACTTTAGTAAAGTTAGAATAGTAATTGTGACGCAACCTTAGCCTAAGATATTTTAGTCACCTCAGGACGCCGGTTCTTAAACTAGTTTCTTTCGAGCCGCCTTCAAAAACAATACTGTGCACAAAATGTCTAGATAAGTATTCTGAATTTGTTTCAGTGAGTTTGGATGTCATTGTAAATATTATACATTTTACAGATTAACACAAATTAAATCATCTATTTTTGCATACATTTGACAAAAACTACGGTTTCTTCACATTTTATACTTGAAGTAAGGGCATCTTTCGTTTTGATAAAAACGTTTCCAGTTCTCAGATAATTTTGAACCAGACTTGCAGTCACACCTGCACTCAAGGTTTACAAATCACATGCTGTCTACATTTCCTTTAGGGAAAATCACAAATTCCTCTACGTTGTCAGGAAGGAGGCATAAATCGTTCAGAAAATTTTAATTCCTAAATTAAATTAATTGTTAACGTGATATTGATTGAACTGCCAACAGGCGGTCAGTAAAATATATAGGTGTTAAAGGTGAGACCCTTTTAATTCTACGCCTATAAACTTTCAATAGACGGGTTAACTCCAAGTAGGAGATTAATTTCAGAGGAAAGTAAAAAGCTGTAAGCACGTGGGGAACGCTGGGGGACCCGCCGCTGAGCAGGACACCTCGCAGCATTATCAAACAGCGGCAGAATACTGACGAAACACGTGTTTAAACTTTTAGCTAGTACCAGTACGCTCAATATGCTTTCACCTGTTACCTGTATAGATGACCATACTGCATATTTTATAAGCAGCAGTAATAACTGATCGGGTAAAATGGTTTATGAATGGATTTTTAAGTCTTAAAAAACCTCCTACGTAAGACCCTTTTAAAACCGAAGGATACTCCTTCGTCAGTAATAACTTTGAAGAGGCCTTAAATTGCTACTAAATGAGTACAAGAAAGAATATTTTTTCTGTTTTCTATTAAGCATATTTGAATTTATAAGGGTTATTACAATGAATTAGGAAAATTTTTACCACTTAAGTAGTCATTTTTTACAGTGTATAGTTTGTGCAGGCGGTAGGAAAGAACCTAGTTCAGACCTTTGCATCCTGCCGTAACTAAAATATCTTCGGATTATGCTGAATGAAAATTATTATTATAAATCTACTTTAGTAATCTTTTCAAAACGAAGACACGTTTCAGAATTTCAATTAACATTTCCTTACATAGGACACCTACTAAAACTAACCAACACCAACCACAGGCAATGGAGAAGAAAAAGTCGGCTCCAGCAAGTATGTTGATGGATTCCAACAAAAGCACTTTTTTAAAGATTAACGCCGGATGAATACAATATCTACTCAGAGAGAAAGAGAGCACGAATTGAGTCGAATATTCGCATTCCAGGTGTGTGTGTGTTTATAAGTAAGGAGGAATAAGAAGAAGGCTGTTCGCTCACTGGAATCATGGTTTTATTCATCTGAGGGTTCGAACTCTTACTCAGTCAATCGCTTTCTTGATCTGGCGCCAGCATACCGAGCCCTGTGAAGACACCTCCGGAAAGGTCTCACTGGGGTCTGATTGCCCCCTATCCCCTATAACTGTTGCTGGTTTCTGTTACCACTTTTATCTCTGACGATGAACTGCATTGAGAGTTCGAAAGCTCAGATGAATACACCCCTGATTCCTGCATACCAACAACCGTCATCTTTGTTACTTCGAAATAGAACACTCGCGTTCTGCGTGGAAAGGTCGCTACTAGCTCTTACAGAGAACAACTGAAATGATTTGATACAAGTTCGTAAACTTGCTGTTCGCACCATGGCCTCCGCTTCTAGTGTTTTCTCTGGAACAACCCTTTCGCTTCACATCAAACCCCTGTTCATGCAACTACATGCTGACTACAACTGAGAGAGACTGAATAAAAACAGATGTGTCCGCTTAGATTCGATGCGGAATGCAGTGAGATTTTGGCAGCACATGTGAACGCGTACCGATCATGTCACAGATTCGAGTAGAGTTCCCACTTGCGCCACTTCAACGGAGCACGCGGTGGATGCGCCGGGGACACTGCGCGCAGTAACCGGATTGCATAGAGTTCGTACATTCCCTAACAAATGCGACACATGTAGGATGGCACAAGAAGGCGCCGGCTCACGTCGCGCCAGTCCCTTGCTCACAATTACAGCATCAGATGGCTGTCCGGGTCGGACTGGTGCGCGGGAGAGGAAAGCAAGCGTAAGGTGAACTCAGGAGACTCCGTCCGCACGATATCTCGGCGCAGTTTCACCCTATGAACAATCGGGCGATGTCAGGATAACTAGGTCTTCCTCTCAGGAAAGCGCGTTAAGTTGCTGTAGTTTCCTGGTGTGACTTCTATGGCACTCTCACTCAGCTGGCAACCAAACCGATCACTTAATGTTCATGTGAAAACCTGCTCCTCTATGCGCGCACCAGGTTGTGTGTGGCACGCGTAGGCAAAATATGTAGCTTTATGTGGCACTAAGTTTTACGTCACCTGCGATATTTTTGGCTATGCCTTGACATCGGTCTAAGGTGAGCGAGGGAGAAGAGAGCGTGGCAGATACTGAGCAAGTCTACTAGTAATATGAATGAATTCATGCGCAATTAACCGTTCTGCACGTAGAGGACCTCGTCTTACACTACGGTTAAACTGACAATGTGAAAAAAAAACTCCCACTAAAAAAGGTTTTGCGTTTGTCACTGGGCAGGGAACGGTCACTAAACCGGTAGTGCTAAGCCAAGACGAGGCTTTATGACTTATTCAGGCACGGTGGTTGTGCGAACAGATGTATGGATGGTGCGCAACTTTCCCCCACTGCACAAAAACCCAAGCACACGACATCACCACATTCATTAGACAGTTGAAGGGGATCTCATTGCATACGACGAGCTTTTGAAATTCAACCACCCTTTTTATGCTCAATTTCGTACGTAAATTTTCTTTCGAGTCGAAAACGTATGTCAGAATTCCGGTTCTACATTTTCTGACATCGGAAATATACTTTACTGTCACAAATCATGTAGGCAAATGCATCTCACCCAAATGGAAACTACACTATTTCTGTTCTCATAGACGAACGAGGAGAAACTCCTGGTGAAATGGTTAGTTTGAGGAGGTGGAGTGCAGGGGGGGTGTAGGCAAGCCTATCTGGAGAACTCTTTAGGCGAATCAAGAGAGCCGGTGACCTTCGTTCACTCCCGCCTATAGTATTGCTGAGAAAGGTGCTCATTTATTATGCTTCTAAAGAACGGATTTGACAGGCATTTGCTCACTTTGCGTAAGCCTTCTCCAACAGGGCAGGCCAAAACTCCGTCTGCCTATTAGAATGCACAAAAAGAGGGCGTCCACCAGGTCGGACAGGTAGGCGATCGTCAACGATGACCTCTTCCCAAGCGCCGAACTGCCAGAAGCGAAAGCAAAAGCAGCCGGCGTACCAGTCGGATCGGAAGGACTGTCCCAGGGGAATGCAGCGCAGTGTTAGACGCGGCTGTGTAACCATGGCAGCCAGGGCCGCGACAACCCAGCAGTCTCCTAAAAAGAGCGGAAATACGGATCTACGTAGATGCTTGGCATTTTATGCTATCAGTGGTCTTAAAAGTTTCTTCTAATAACAGAGACAAAAGGTGTAAGATTTCGGCTCAGAAAAAGAGCAGAAAAATGAGCTAGTTACAAAAAACACGGCAGCCCGTGAACAAGATGTCAAAATGCTTTGACGCATTAGGTAATTTACGGGTAGCCAGGGCAAGTGATTTCTCTTTGTCAGCCAGTTCTCGTCCGCAGGAAGAGGATTCTCATATGTTGTGTAAAACAAAGAGAAAAAAGTATTGAACAACAAGGGGACCTTATAGTCTAACTTTCAGGTAACAGTATGCCTAACACGGATTGTAAATTTAAAAAGCGCAACGTGCGTTAATCTCATAATGGGCAGAATTGGGGCTGTAAGTGGACTGAAGAAAAGAAGATATTCTTTCCTGAGTACTGATACTTTCAGTGTTCATTTTCAGTTCAAAGCGTTAAGTAAAGCAACGTGTCATATAGCCAATATGTTTCAAATAAACGTTAATGAGCGTAAGCCCTTGAAAATGTTTCAGTTTAATGTCTGTAAATCATTCGCAATGTAGAGATTTTTCGAAACTTCGCTTTCACATCTACGTCACGCAAGTTGCAGGGATAGTAAGACCCGTTTCGAAGGCTCTTACTGTGTATAGCTTTATTCTGCTGGCGTCGAAATGTGCGAATGTCATAGCTAAGAAAAAAGACAATAAATGACATACAGCCAGTGAACCCACAGTACCTTTAATTCAAAAATCGCAAAGCGACGCAAAAAAAATTAACCCCACACAAGCTAGGGATCAATGGACCTCTAAATACTCAAATTATCATAAAAACCCATTTAAGGAGACATAATATTTTTCAACTGGATACTTTTCGGATCCCTTGGACCTAAAATGACTTTCCTTACACAATTTGGCAACACCGTGCGAGGTGTATTTTATTTAATTGCAGATTGTATGCCGACTCGCGGCCTTCTCCGTTTTCGGAAATTGTTTTCGCTCAACCCCGTATATTGCTGTTTAGTAGGCAGCTTAATTGTTTCATGTTTATCAGTAGGCAATCGTGTTTAAGGACTATTTTCTAAGCAAGGGAATATCAGCGAATTTCCGTCAGCATTTAATGGCTGTTGGCGCATACTGTTTTACGGACAGGTGCTGAAACATTTTAAAAAGGCCTGCTTTTATGACGCGAGGCTGAATATTAAATTTTTGATGAAAAGTGGCGTGACGCCGGATATCGGGGATAAATTGCACGCAAAAAATAAGTATCTTCCCTTTTTTTAAAGTTCACAAAAACGACCTGCGTTCGGCCTTTCGGAACAAGTGTGTGTGAATATTTCAGCCGTCAGGTCTGAGGCATTTATCCACTTAATTTGTTGTTTATTTTGGCAGAATTAAAAGTTGAGAACATAATCCAACATCCGTTCGAAGCCATAAGGTTATAAAATGGTCCTTGCAGTTTATAGGAATAATTTGGCGCAGTGTTAGTGCACAAGGCCGAAGTATGCGAATACGAATTCATTTGCTGGAAATTGAACATTTAGAGGATATGTTACAAACCCAATATACTAGAGTTTATAATATTCCATAAAAACCGAAGTAAATGGGGAATAAGAGGAAGTTAAACAACGACTGAGTAGAAAAAACGTGAACAAACTAACGGTGAAGCAAGATAATACGCATATATTAAAGTAAGTTGCTAAGTTTCCTTCCAGGTTTGATGTCACCTAGTCCGGTCTCAGGGTATCAATCGTTCAATAAGTTTACACGCTTCTTTCAACCAATTGACTCGGTTGCCATATAATATATCGGAAAGCTGCCCTTTTTGACACTATATTTGTGGCCATGTTTTTGTTTTACTTGATTCGTTTAGGTACGTCAGCCCCGTTGACAGTGTTCTATGCAGCAATAATCGCATCAGAACAAAAGTACTAAAGTATTTAAGCGTCTCTGTCATGTAAATTAAAATGAAAAACAAAAACACACGCATAATAAAGGAGAAAAATAAGGCGACGTTTCTGACCAACGACAGGCACAATATTTATTTTGCCGGCACGCTTTGAATGTTAATTGTTTTTGCACACTCATTACAAGGCTGACAACAACCGCGGGAACTAGCATCGAAAAGTTACTTAATAAAGTTTCATATCGTTTCCAAAAGGGGATTCTTTGATTCTAGTTATACTTTTGGGATGCTTTTTTCCAATTCATGCGTATAAATTACGCTCGCGAAGTTTTGCTACAAGCTAGACGATTGGAAAACGCCCAATACGCGAAAGCTTAACGCAGAAACAATTATCATTTTTACATCGATGCCGGAAAATGAAGATTTTTCCAAAATCCCTCCGCATTAAACCTGCCATGAAAACCCCAAGGATATCAGATTGCGTCTCGTTATGTTCGAAGCATGCTTGGTGCATGCGTTTCCAATGCTTATTACAGACTTCAGGAATTCCAAGCTACTAAGTTGCAGTACATGCAGCTCTGCCGAGATGAACTTACTTCAAACTTATATGGAATGATTACCTGTGTGTCCAACATCGAACAACAAAAAGAGACGAATTTTCGATAAGAAATGGATGGCCATTTCCCAAAAATCTTATTCAAACCCGAATTTCTCAAAAGTTTTCATTAATCTGCCCTCGAGAAACCTTACAATAACCGAAGAACATGTACATGCTAAGGCACTGAAATGCAATCTTTCCGACTCGAAATACCTGGAGTCCGTTATATTAGCGGAAAGTTTGCACATTCGAAATAGCCCTGTACATGCCTTGAAGAACTAAGATCCATTTTTAAATACTATCACAGGAAGAAAGAAAAGCACTTGGGTATCTCAAAACAGACAAAAGGATAATTATCTTTCCTGCGGTCAAAGGAGGTTCAACAACCATTTTGGACAAAAACGACTACGATAAAAAGATGCTGTCATTGTTACAAGATTGGTCAGCCTATAAACCTATTGAAGAGGATTCCATCAAATTACAGAATTCATCGATTGAAAAATTACTAAAGCGTCTTACAGGAAAGAAGCAAATATCAGAATATATTGCCAAATCATTGAGATAAAACGAACCAAACATGGCTAAGATCTATGGACTACCCAAACTTCACAAACCAAAAATGTCACTGTAACCGATAATCGGTGCACTCAATTATAAGATTTCTAATTGGCTTTTCCACAAATTACATCAATTGACTAAGGATTTTGAAATATCCATTGACAACTCCAAAGAATTTCTGGATAAATCACGAGAACTCACCATTAGAGTAGACGAAAGAATGGTATCTTTCGATGCTGCTTCCCTCTTCACATCCATGCTATTAGATTTGGCAAGGCAGTACACATAAGAATTACCCCACGCCTATGACATGGATTTTTTCACATCTGTCTTGCTTGAAATCTTGGGCTTAGGTCTAGAAACGAATTTTTCCTTCTCACATGAGTTCTGTCAACAGTGAAAGGGAGGTCCTCTGGCCCTCTCTGGCTTCCTGAATAAAGTAACGATGCAAAAAGTAGAAAGTACTGCCCTACCACTGGTTAACCCTAAGCTATGGGTACCTTAAGTTGATGACACCTTTCTAATAGTTTCCAGGGGCTGACTGAATACACAGCACAGTATTATTAACTCGACGATAGCGGGAATCACCTTTATGCTCGAAAAATAAATTGACAACCAACTCCATTTTCTCGACGTCCTCGTATAGCGGAAGACTGACGGGACCTTCCAAACATCAGTTTATCGCGAAAAAGCTTACCAAAGCAACCATACTGTCGCTCACAAACGATACTAATTTCCTTTCCGTAAGGCACGCAAGTGTTTTGGCATTTTGTTGGGTCCGCAGACAAAATGTTGGATCTTGAATTGTCTTTTAAGTGTAAACGCGTCTTCCCTGTGTAGTCTACTTTGTTTGGGATGGTGGGTGACCTCTTTTATCGGCAGGTAGAATGATGATGTCGCGTTCATATTTCGCGAATTTCAAATTTCTCCCATCGTAGAGCGTACAACAAAATGTTATGCTCGAAATTTATACATGTTTATTGAAATATCGGCATCCCAAAGAACTTTAATTAAACTGAAGTATTTTGGAACGAAATAACTTTATTATGTAAATTTTCGAGTCTGGTATCCCAGTTCGTGTTCAGACAAATGGTAGATGTAAAAAAACATTTAACTTTAAAGAATACCTAAGCCAAGATTTTGTGGTTGTCTAAAGGTTAAGGTCATCCGGTCGATAGTGTGTTTGTTCGCTTCCACTTGACCTTGGGCGATGCACCAAACTATAAGTTTTCGAAATACCTATTTCATCAGCTCAATCCACTTACAAAGATCTCTGAATTCTCTTTCCAAGACTGTCTATCGTTCCTGGACAAGCTCAAAGATTTTAAAATGTCACATGACGAAATTTATTTATTTACAGCTAGGTCTCTGGAGCTACCGAGAACCTTACTGTAGAACTACTCTACCGATTTACCTGCGGACCTCCACATTAAACACCTTGATATTTGCCTTGAAACAAAAGCTTCCAAAAAATTATCAAAAACTAAAAGGCGTCGCCAATATCTGGTTTTAGGCCGAGGCTGTGATACAGAAACTAGAGGCTACAGCTCTCCCCGGAGTTAAGCTAAGATTGTGGTTACGCTACATGGACGATACATTTTTTATCGTCGCAAAAGATCAACATGAACAACTCCACGAAAAAAAACCACATTTCTAGGAATTCAATTCACTTTCGAAACAGAAGTTGATGAACAGCTCTCGTTCTTAGATGTCCTCGTACATAGGAAGACAGATAGGACGCTACATACCTCAGTCTATCGTAAAGATACCTACTCCGTGGTTATCTTACATTTTGCAAGAAAACATTTCATGTCTCACAAACACAGTTCTGTTAACATCTTGCTAAGTCAAGCAAAAACTCACTGTTCCGATGAAGGAACAAATCGAACAGAAATGATATACCTTCTCAAATCAATTTCCCAAAATTAATATCAACTCGACTTTGTCCGTCAATGCATTGAACGGCAAAATTTCAAAAGAAAAAAAGGTTTTTCCCGAGCTACGACCTCTCTGGCGTGAAAATCAACAAAATGACAAACCCAACCGTATGAAAAATGCATCTGAGATCGTCTAAAGACAGCTCAAAAACACTAGATACAGATAGCGCACAAACCTACAACACCCAACTTGTACACCCTAAGGACAGGGTTGGTTATTTTAACAGAAATGACGTCATCTACAACATACCGTGTACTAGTTGTGATGCAGTCTCTTGTGGCCATATCGGGAAATTTCGATTCACCCGTTTACATGAACAGCAGTAAGTGGTGAGGAGACGAGACTTATTATCCCAGGAGGCCACGCACGAACTAGACACAGGACACCTAATTGCATGGGAAGATACCCACATCCTTGGCGCAACAAGGAAGGGCCTCGAATTCCTGGAGGCAAAGCACATAGACAAGGCATACATTTAACAGACATATCAATTTGGATGCCAATTACTAATTTATAAAGGTCAAGTGGAAGCGAACCCAGCCACTATCGACTAGATAAATTAAAGCAATGGACGCCTATTGGCTCAACCTTTAGCCGACCACAAAATCTTGTGTATGGCGTTTTTTACTATTTTCTGTACATCTTCCATTTGTCTGAAGATGAACTGGTGTACCAGACTCAAAAATTTACATAATGAAATTATTGTTTCCGAAAGAACTTTAGTTTAATTAAGTTAAATGTCTTCGAATGCAGATATTTTGATATACGTATATACATTAACTGTCCTATCTCATAAACATTTATGAGAATTTATAAGATGGGGCCCGTTATGCGAGATCAGCTCACACTGCGTCCCCCAAGGGTTTTCAAGAGTAAATAAGCGACCGTTCAGAAAAATAAGCGTCGAATTCCGAAAACGTGAAAAATCGGGTTAGCTAATTAACCTGACGTTGTCAATGCATAGAATGCTTTTTATGTAAACAAACGAGTAAATTAAACACCACAAGTAGAAGTACTTTTGAAAATAGTCCTAAGTGTATATTCCACGGAATTCGCCTTCCCAAGTAAGAACAATGGAAAGTGTGGCCGTCAACTAACAGTCTAAATTTCGAGAATATATTCCAACACGGTTTCACGAGAATTTAAGTTTTATTCTTCCGTTTATACATTGTTTAAACTGCGGTTGACTAAGGCAAACAGATTTTCCGTTGATTGCACTGGCAGGGACGTCGAAGGAATAACATATTTTATAAGCTGACATGCTGATTGACCGGTCAGTGACAACTTAATTTAAATAAAACTGTTATGTGAAATCGTAAACATACCATTTCATGCATATTTAGAGGAATTTTTCTTTTTTTAAAATTTCTTCAAAGGTATTTCAGGTGTTCGATTAGGATGAGTTTCAAATTTTCCTTCAAATGCTGTTAAATACTTTACATTTTCGTGTTTTCTGTCTATTGCCAACAAATATAGATGCTTATGTATTTCCTTACCAAAACCTTCAAAATAAAATCTTTCTTGAAGGCATTCACCGAAATATTGAGCTCTGACACAGTCTTTCTAATGCAGATGGCCGTTTTGACCATACTTGTAGACTCATCCAAACATGAAAACTCGTTGCCGAGAAGAATATATGCGCACAACATAATTCGGTAATTAATATGTCTACGATCGATCTAAAAACTCTTATAATAAGTTACCTCTTTAAAAACACTTTGATTAGATATTTCGTTGTCGAATATCTGCGTACTTCGCCGGTTTGCAATATCAATTCAAAGGACAAAATGGGGACGTTCAACCGGTTTTTCGACTTCGTTACAAAAAAAGGATACAATGTCTGCTGAAAAATGAAAGGACAGACCTATTTCTTTCTATTGGTGCGTTTTTCGCTATACTTACTTACGTTTCGGTCCATTTCTAAGAGTGTAAATGCACAACCGAGTGGCCGAATTTATACTAAGATTTTGCGAAGAAATGTTAATCTTCTGCCATTTCCTTTTAATTTTCCGGATTCATTAATAGTCAACTGCAAAAAGATATTGTTTGGACATATTTTGCGTACGGCATGACCGAGAAAAATGACGGCATGTGGCGGCTTTTCATATATATATGCTTGCTTGCAGTCCCAATTATCGACGTGGTAAAACAAAATATAATAACAAAGTTTATTACTAAGCTTGTTGGCATAAGACATCATAAATTTGAAAAACTATATTTTTAAAACTAAATCCGCCCGTGTTTTCCCGAAAAAAATGCGATTTCTCATATCTCTATTTACCTGATTTTCGTGAAGGCAAGACCGAATGTTTCGTTCTCAGAAGGGATATAGTTAAAAGGTTTATAGCTTATAATGGCATTCGTTTACAGTACAATGCAAAAAAACCAGGAGGTTTGGATCAGAAGGTGCCCTACTTTGCCCAGTTTTGCCAAGTTTAAGCTTCAATCAACAGATCTTAAATGAACTCAGATATATATCTATATATCGGGTAAATAATTTCTGAAATTATAAAGTGCCGGACATGGAGTCAGGTGATTCGGACATGACTTTTTAGGGTCAGATCCGAAATTTAAGAGAACATTTGGGTTGAAGACAATCAACCACTGTGGAATGACCACGTAATGCCCATTCTACAAACAAGTAGTACTACAAGTAGTATGAATCTTATATGGCAAAGACGTTATACCGTACTTCCGACATAGATACTAGCTAAAAGCCCAGACACGTGTTTCGCCGATGTTTCTGCTGCTGTGTGACACAGCAACGAGGGGTTCGGCTCCTCAGTGGGTCCCCCAGCGTTCTCTATGCGGTTTCTGGTATATGGACTCCAGAGAATAAACGGGTAAATAATTTCTGAAATTATTAAGTGCAGGACATGGAGTCAGGTGATTCGGACACGACATTTTAGGGTCAGATCCGAAATTTCAATGAACATTTGGGTCGAAGACAATCAACCACTGTGGAATAACCACGTAATGCCCATTCTTCAAACAATTAGTACTACAAGTAGTATGAATCTTATATGGCAAAGACGTTATACCGTACTTCCAACATAGATACTAGCTAAAAGCACAGACACGTGTTTCGCCGATGTTTCTGCTGCTGTGTGACACAGCGACGAGGGGTTCGGCTCCTCAGTGAGTCCCCCAGCGTTTTCTATGCGGTTTCTGGTATATGGACTCCAGAGAATCATCGGGTAAATAATTTCTGAAATAATTAAGTGCCGGACATGGAGTCAGGTGATTCGGACATGCCTTTTTAAGGGTCAGATCCGAAATTTCAATGAACATTTGGGTCGAAGACAATCAACCACTGTGGAATAACCACGTAATGCCCTTTCTCTACAAACAAGTAGTACTACAAGTAGTATGAATCTTATATGGCAAAGACGTTATACCGTACTTCCGACATAGATACTAGCTTAAAAGCCCAGACACGTGTTTCGCCGATGTTTCTGCTGCTGTGTGACACAGCAACGAGTGGTTCGGCTCCCTCAGTGGGTCCCCCAGCGTTCTCAATGCGGTTTCTGGTATACGGACTCCAGAGAATAATCGGGTAAATAATTTCTGAAATTATTAAGTGCAGGACATGGAGTCAGGTGATTCGGACATGCCTTTTTAAGGTCAGATCCGAAATTTCAATGAACATTTGGGTCGAAGACAATCAACCACTGTGGAATAACCACGTAATGCCCTTTCTACAAACAAGTAGTACTACAAGTAGTATGAATCTTAGATGGTAAAGACGTTATACCGTACTTCCGACATAGATACTAGCTAAAAGCCCAGACACGTGTTTCGCCGATGTTTCTGCTGCTGTGTGACACAGCAACGAGGGGTTCGGCTCCTCAGTGGGTCCCCCAGCGTTCTATATGCGGTTTCTGGTATATGAACTCCAGAGAATAATCGGGTTAATAATTTCTAAAAATTATTATGTGCAGGACATGGAGTAACACGTTTCTGGGCTTTAGGTTATTATCTATGTCAGAAGTACGGTATAACGTCTATGCCATATATATATATATATCTATATATCATAGTGTGTGGCTCACCGATCTTCTTAAGGAACATTTATGTTCCGTTGTGCCCTCGAACTCAGACTAGAGTACTAACAGGCAGTCACATTGCGATGTGAAGCATATGTTGAAAATTTGGAACCGACAAAGACAAGGGAGACCGGAATGGCCTTTTCTGGCTTATTAGTCGTCATCAGCCAGTCATAACCAATCCCAAGTGTGGAACACCTGGGATTCGAACCCACGACCTTTGGTATTTGAGTCGAATGCTCTACCATTGAGCCACGGGCTCGTTGCTTTGTCGGTTGCGATCGGGAATATGATGATAGTGTGTGGCTCACCGATCTGCTTTTAGGTCGCGGGTTCGAATCCCGGTGTTCCACACTTGGGATTGGTTATGACTGGCTGATGACGACTAATAAGCCAGAAAAGGCCATTCCGGTCTCCCTTGTCTTTGTCGGTTCCATTCCATCATATGCTACACGTCGCTATGCGACTGCCTGCGAGGGCTCTAGTCTGAGCTCCAGGGCACAACGGAACATGCATGTTCCTTAAGCAGATCGGTGAGCCCCACACTATCATATATATATATATATATACATATATATACATATATATATATCTTTATATCTTTATTTCTGAATCATTCTTGTCAATAGCTGTCATTGTGGGTGGACATCTCATCTGGATTTACTACAGCCTTTTCCACTTTTCTTTGAGTTTGTTATTCAACAATCCAAGCTAATGTGCCGATGAGTACAATGCGGTGTATTGTGGCCAAACAGGAAAATCGGCCTCCATACGCCTACGCGAACATCAGTTGGCTGTAAAGAGACGAGACCACTTGTCTTAAGTTGTCATGCATACCCAAGGAACTGGGCACAAATTTGCATGGGACAAAACGTGCATTGTTGGCCCCTGCTCATCAAAGGCCGGGAATTCTTAGAGGGCATTCACTCTGATGAGTCGTGCATTGATCGGCTCATCGAATTGGATGCAATATACAGCAATCTCAAAGAAAAGTGGAAAAATCGGTAGCCAATCCAGATGAGATATTCACCCACAATGACAGCTATTGGTAGGAATGACACAGAAATATCAATTTTTCACACACGTTTTATATTTGACTGTTTTCTGCACGTTTTCTACAAGTCTGACGACGACCTGGGGAACCGACGACGAAGAGTTACTTAATAAAGTTTTTTATTGTTTCCTAAAGTATTTCTTTGCATCGAAATATATAAAAACACTTGGATTTCATAAATAAGCTGAACAATCAACAACTGATACGGTAATCGCAAACTAGGCTGCTCTCAAAGGAACTCATAATAATATGATGCCTAAGTTTGCATGCATGGTTTTTGGAAGTTTAACTTCTCTAAGTGTGTTAGCAAGTATAAGGCTGACAAAATTAAGTTGCTAAAATGGAGCCTTGAAGCTGGAGTGTCTGCTTTTAGAAGGTGGCCTTACTGGACCTACCACGTAAACGCCAGGGCAGTAGCTAGTCTAATAGATGCTCTCAGAAAAGGACCTCTGAAGATTGCGTGACATTCGCTATCTTGCGCTTGTAACCAACGATGATACGTATACGTAGTTAATCAGGAGAAAATTAAGAAAAAACCGGATGCAACCTCTGTGAAATTTATATACAGTGGCTGGGCTAGTTTGTTAAATTATTTATACAATTCTGAAATGTGATTTTGATTCGAAATGATTGCTTAAGTAGTGTTATAACTTAAATTATTGTGCAGCATAGTCCGAAAGAAGTTCAGCTACGACGGGATGCTGGCTTTTGAACGAGATTCTCTCCGGTCGCCTGCATAAACTACACTCTTTAAAAAATGATCACATAATTATTACTAATTTTTTCCATTTATTTTCGATGACTTTTTAAAATATATTTTGCAGAGAAAAAGGCAGGAGGTTTACTTTAATTTACTTGATTGGTAGCAAATTATTTATTTAAAAAATGTCGCACTTGAAGAAACGGGGGTCCTCGGATTTAGATAAACATTTTCAATTCCCGAACAATACTGAACCTGACTTGCCGTTACACTGATATTGAGGGTTTGCAAACGATATTCTGTAGGTCTTTCTTATACGGAAAATCACACTTATAAAAGAACGTATACGATGCTTAATATGTGGATATTTAACGGTCTTAAAACTCTCGTAAATAGGGATGCTTTTAAAAACGCAAGATTGCCTTTATTAAAGTCAAATCTTCGAAAAATACGATATGTGTTAGAAAATGAGAAAAAGAAAGAATATTTTCATGCCTGTTTTCCTTAAAATATGTTTCGAATTATAACGCCGTAGAAAATCAAAGGGAAAAATTCAAAAAAATTAAGGGGTTATGTTTTCTAGTGTGGTTTATGCAGGCAGCCGAAAAGATGCTCGGTCAAACGTCAGTACCCTGAGATGCGTGAATTATCTAGGTATTATACCATATTATATTTATATGAAATTGCTACTTAAGTAATCTTTTCGAATCGAGAATTTATTTCAGAATTCCGGATAATATTTATCTACTTTACAACCAGTCAAAAGAAGAAAGTAAAAATATACACTGCTATTTGCATTAAATTAACCATTCTCATCACGAATTAGAAGAGCGGCGGCATCTTTTCAGTATAAAAGAGGCGCATTCAGCTAAATAACTTCGAACTAAAAACCAACTATATTAAAGGGAATTTGTCCTCTTAAGTCAAGTACCCTATAGTTTAACTATTTCGTTTAGTTCTGTCAAAGCAGACAGGTTGCGAATGTGATCGCAAAACGCTGTGAGAAAACGGGTCATCGGAGTACTTAAGACTCCCTTGCGAACTTGGAGGTCACTGGAAGTTTCCTAATGAACATGCCTTTTGCGCTGACTTGGTCTTCTGATGACAATCAGCATTGTATCGCGAAGAGAAACTGGGCCTTAGCACCCACTGCTTTGGGATGCAAGGAAATTCTGTCTGTCAGAAATGTTGATTCCTGTGGGATCCGATCTATTCATTTCACTTACATATCCCACCCTCACACACACCCCCGGCAGGAAACTTTCCGTTAAATTCTAGTGGAGATTAGGGCAGTAGATAGGGCTAAATTTGGGGTAAGTATTAAGGTAAGCTTTAAGTTAAGGTTAAGCTAAGGGAGATTTGGAATTCCGGTTACCTTGCGCTTATTTCCCCTTTTTGTGTCATGTCGGGGAGAGAGCTTGTCACAGGAGCGATTCCGACCCAAAAAGTGTTACGATCTCAAAATTGTATAGTGAAATTTGCAATTTCAAAAGAAGCATACATCTTTCCGTAAGTAGTAAAGTATTTTTAACGAACTAAATTAGTCTAATTAACGGTTTGGTCATAATTTCTGACGACATCTTTCCATGGGCACATGCTCGTTGATTTGCGCGTAATTTAGTTTTTTAGTGATGGTAGACTTATACAGCATCTACCGGTCGCTCTCTCCTCCGCTCCCACCTGGGCCCGATGTCAAGAGAGAGAGAGAGAGGAGAGTCAAGAAAACTGGAGGTTGGAAAAGCGCAGGTGTCCGGCGTGGCGGGAACCCATACCTTGGCATACCACCACACGCCGTCGTCTACGCACAAAAACCAAAATGTCACTCTAAAGGCGTAGTCGGCTAGGATCCCATGTAATTGGAGTGCCATAGAGGCCACATTCTGAAGGACCTATTACAGCCTGATTCGCAGTCCGCCAGTCGCCCAGTCCAGGCAAAGACATGCTGCATTGACTGCGAGGTAGGAGTTATCCCGTCAGTTGGCAGCCTTCCAAGCCTTTAGCGCGCCGTGATAAACCTAAGCGTGTCAGATTATCTATCGTGCGTAAAATGCGCTGAGATGTCCACCTCACTCCCCTTTCCCACCCCCAGACAACAACCACTGTCTGAACAGGCAGTTGCCTAATGGGGAGATTGAGTGCAATGGTTGACATAATTAGAGAGCGCGTCTGCGCGTGCCACACACACGATCTGCCCGTCCCCAAACATGCAAACGACAACAGTTCGGCCATAGTATCCGACGAGGTCCACCATGTGCTCCACAGCATGGTGGCGCAGGGAAGGTGGCTTGCGCGGTAACCAGTTTAACGCGATAGTACACTTGCACTGCATCTACCGCACTCTCTTCCCTCATCCACCTGGGCCCAATTTCAAGATAGAGTCAAGAATACCGGAGGCTAGGTCGAGTGCTGGTGGCTGGCGCGGCGTGAACCTGCACCAACACATGTCACCTTCTGCCCCTTCCCCATTTGCAGCAGTTGTTATGGGAGCGCATGCCGAAGAATACCTATCGTGCCCTGATCTACCCCTCCCCCTCTCCACTGTCGTTCCACCGCATCTACCACTGGCCCGTTTAGGTGGCACAACACACAAAGGGGTTTCACACAAACGGGGTGGGCTGGCTCAAGTAATCGTCGAAGAATTTGAAGGTGAAAGAAAGCATAACTTTCTAAGTAATATTTACGTATTCAGTCAGGAATCTCTGTACCAAATACCAGCGCTCTCTAGATACGGCACGTTTTGTAGCAAGATTTTTACGCATGCAATAATAGGTAACACTGAACTCACCCATAAATAATGCAGTCGCTGTACTAATACTCCAATTCCAAGACGGACTCAAGCTGCGTGCTGGAATAAATTAAGTTGGGTGCGTAATGCACTACTAGCTGACAAGGAACGTTGAATGTCATCTTCTTTATGAGAAATGGAGACCTCGTTCTAATTAACCGTTATTATTTTCCTTTTCAGTTATGACCGCTTAGTAGTTATGAGAGCGGTCATGAAAGTCGCTCATTCCTGCGTCTGAAGCTCCTAATTACGACTACCAGAGCATGAAACAGTGACTTAATGGGTGGGCTGGAAAACTTCTCGAGTTCCCTGCTGGGTTTGTAGCTGGCCTACGACAGCTGATAAACCACAACTGGCCGTTACAGCCATCTTGGTTTCATTTCTCAGTCATAAGGTCACTTTTGTCCACTTTTGAATCTCTTCGACCAACTAATTACATGGTCCAAATTTCCAGTACTACTGTTTGTTTAGACGTTTCTATATGATATATACTCATGCAAGGCTCACGTTTTCCTGAGGCCGTAGCAAAATCAAGCAGTATAAACAGAATTCGCACTTGCCATTTGAAGGCATTTTCCATGATAGCTTATATAAAAACGCCAAATGGAAGCCGACATTTGCTAGCACGCCTCACGACTTCAGCAGATCTTCTACCAACGTCACAATGGAAAACGAAAGCTTGTCTTAACCAAACGCATTCGAGTATCCACAATGGGGCCAGGCTAACAAGAATGTCTAAGAACCTAGAAACACAATGTCTCCTAAGGCATGACTGGACGCATTTAACAGTAGCCCTTGTTTCGCCAGTGGCCACTGCTCTCTGGAACAGCAACTGGAAGTTCTGTGTTCAACAAATTTCTCCCACAGGTGCATTCCATCTTTTCCTTCAACCCGGGATTTTCCCGATGATGATAGTGTGCTGAGTACAAACACCACCTAGACGCCTAAAGATTTACTACCGCACGAAATGGTGACCGAAATTCCGAAATGTGTTTTTATTATAAAAGCATTTTTAAGTATGCTTACTATATTATTTATTTGACAGCATTATTTGCACATACATAGGCCAAATCATGATGTCGGCTTTTGAATGCGCTTCTTTTGGCCGTTGGTAAGAACGCCCCCTATCAAAACCGACTAACTAATTAGTATGAATTTTTATTATTTATTTTTAATGCCATCGTAAATTTAAATATATTTTATAGAAAGCATCTACAAAAATATTCCTTCCTGTGCTCATTTGGTAGAACAGTGCGTCTTTCGTAAATTTAATACTTTAAGAAACTATATTTTCCCTTTCAGGACTGTTTATAATTGTAAGATTTTTAAAACCTTTAAATGTTTATTCATAAGGCATCTAATCTGTTCACTTATTAATGCAGCTCGTAAAATAAATAACTTGGTCCAAGTGCACCGTAACATTTTACGATTCCTGTTTAACGTCTTTTTAATATGGTATGGTAATTAGTGATTTCTTACGCGGACCAAACAATGCATGTAGCTTGGAAATCCGGAATGCAGGTTTAACAGCGCGACAGCTTCAGAATTATTCGGGAATTTAAAAAAAATTCTAAAAACCAAACGATACCCTTTCTCCATTCACAAAAGCAACAAAAGTCGTAGCTTTCTCTAAAATGAGTTCCAACAAGAATGATTTTTGCACGTTTTCCGTAAATTAACTGCAAAATTATAAGGACCTCGAAAATCAATGGGAAAAAACATTCTAATTAAGTATTCATTGTTAAAAAGTTAAGTTTTTGCAGCCGGTTGGAAAGAATCTAATTCTAAAGCCGCCATCATGATAGGATTGAACTATTGGGGGATTTTGCTGTAGGATAATTAAAGTGGATTGCCTAACTCAGTAAATGTCAAAATAAAAATGCAAGGTTGTGGTATGGCACATATTTGAGAATATTTTTAATTTTTGAATTATATTGACGCTCAGAAAGCTGTTTACTAATGACGAGTTCTCTTCAGATCTGTTTATTGAAAAAAAATGGGGCAAACGGGGCAACTATTACAAAGATGCTTTGAAACTCATCCTAACGGAAAACCCGAAATATTTATGAGAAATTTAACGAAAGGAAATTCCTCTTAATACACACAAAATGGTACGGCTATGTTAGCATCTGACAGTTCCATTTAAATTTATTAGTCATTGGCAGGCCTCCCAACACGCGAGCTTATGAAATATTTTATAACTCTGATCTCCATATCGGTGTAATCAAGCGAAAATCGGTTTGCCCTATTCAAACGTAGCTTTATCAATGAAAATACGGAAGGAGAAATTGCCACTTCAAGTAAAAACAGTGTTGGAATATAAAGCCGAAATTTTGGCTGTTTGGCAATGGCCATACTTTACATTACCCACAATCTAGAAGAATACTTCTGTGGAATATACACTAAAGGACCATTTTCAAACGTAATTCTACTTGTGTTTCTTATTTACTCGTTTTTTCACACGGACAGATACCCTATACATTTAAAACCTCAGATTTATTAGCAAAACCAATTTTCCACGTTTTCGTAATTTGCCACTTTTCTAAAAATTGGTATTTCTAAACAACGTAAGATTAACGTGTAAACCGCATTATGCCTTCTTTTAATAATGGTCGCTTCATACTGCTGTAAAACTTTGGGAGAAGCATTGTGGGTTGATTTGGCGAAACGGGCCTTTCCTTGTGCAATGCATGAGACTTCATGAGTTAGGGCAGCTACGGTACAATTGCAATTCCAATCAAATCATCGGTCTTAAAAGAACCTTTTTTCCACAATTTCCGTTAATATTTTACGAGACAGTATATCTACTGTAAACTGAGTTATTTAGCGTACTTACGGGCAGCGAAATTGAGCTCTACTTACAGGCAGAATAACATGACCGACAAAGACCACGGTGATTGGAATAGTCATTTCTGGCTAATTAGCCGTCACCACCAAACCATAGCCAACCCCAGATGTTGCTGCACCCGTGGCTAAATCTCGTGACCTGTTGGTTAGGAGTCCAACGCTCTAACCCACTGAGTCACGAGCTAGTGATATCGTCGGTTTTGATCGGAATACTAACGATACGTTAAGTGTTAAATGAAGACTTTGTTTTGCTTGCTGCGACGAACCGGTCCGAATTAGTCCCCCGACATTACCACGTGAGAGTGCACTCCTTACATCTTGGAAACCACAGAGTACAAAAGTGAATAAGGGACGATTTACTAACCGCTCTCCCCCTCCCTCCCTCCCTCCCGCTTTTCACAAAACCTTCAACCTTCCTGAACGCCAGCACGTTTGATGCACGCAATCGGCTTGCGGCTTTACGTCTCTGGCGACGGGATCAAGTTATTGTGACGGCTTTGCCAGTGAGCACGACAGGGTGAGAGCATTGGCCGTGCGCACACAGCCGCCGACATCATGCGACTGCAACTACTCACACGTGGTCAGATAGTAAGCAATGTCTTCTCTCTCTTTCTCTCTCTCTCTCTCACACACACGTTTGAGGAGGAATCACCCAAACAACCCTGGCTACCACATTTGTTCAGCTCCTCATCGCCAGATCTGTCGTCTCCTCCGCTGCCATGCGCGCGCGCACTGCCCACATCGGCGGAGTAGCTCAATCATCACCATCATCCCCCATTCGAACGTAGGACAAAAGGGAGACGGGCAGTACTCCTGAATTTTTCTGGACGCTCGACCGATCGCAATCTGCTATGCGGGGGGTTTGTGATCTGCGCGTCAACTTGAATGTGCAAGGTCGAATTTCCATGATGGGATCGAAACCTCTCGGATAATGGCACCAGTAGCGGAGCCCAAGTGATGGCAGCTGTCATGACGGTTGTTATTCACGGTTTGTCCGTAAAATGATTCAATCATGTGGGAGCACAGGAGTCCTCTGTATCCAAGTATACTGAGCTTATTTGCCACCATTGTACTCTATGAGAGGCACCTCCTCTTATACCCGCAGATCATTGTGTCACTATTGCCTCCTCCCTTCCATGGAAAAGCCTAGTAAAGTTTGGATTCTGTACCACGCACACCGGCGACCGCGGGGATTTTAATAAAATACCTTAAGTGGGCAAGGAATGGGAGAGGTTGAAGCCATGTATTGGTACCGCCGGAAATGTTTCTGCTTCTCCCACCATCCCATCAATAAACTCCCAAGCGGTCCTTCGTTTACTTATTTGTGTCGAGTCGATTATACTGATCACGCGAGACAGCACGGGAAGAACTGAAGACATCACTGATAAAATGCGAAATTTCGAACATGAGCAGTGCCCTGCTAGCACACGTTGTTGATTCTGGGAATCGTGTGGACGTGTGCGCGTGATTTAGAAGGTCCTAGCGTGTTACCTTAAGCCACTTGGTCAGCATCTGCGAGAAACAGCAGAAGAAGTGACAAATGTGATGCTACGCACAAAAGAGCCTGACTGCATTTTTCATGGTCAAAGGTCGCTTAGCTGAATGTAACCCTCCATACATTGTCCTTCCATCTCTCGCTCTCCTGATACGGCTTTAGCTAACCCTAACTACCGCCTGTTTGCGCTTTTTGGAGCCTCCCGCCCAGATTTCCACATCTCTGTGAAATGACTAATCTGACTCTCTTTTTCTTATGACTCGTAGGCTTTACTTGTCACCCGTTCCAATATAAATTCACTGGTTTGACAAGACGTTCTCGAAATCAAATGTATGCTGAACATTTAGTCTTTAATGGGACTGTTCAGAACTTTGAAAATAGGAAAGATCTATCAGAGAAAACATGTGCGCCTTTACATCATCTACGCTCTCATGACAAGGAGTGGGATTGGATGAGAAAACCCGTTAAAGTATTGAAAAACATCCTAAGGATGAAAAATTCTGGTTCATGACATGTACTCCTACGCCCTGTATATGTTCATGGGATATTCTGCATCATATATACACACGAGACTCTCACATGCTTTAAGGTTACGTCAATGGTCCCGTGAACAAACACACTCTTCATTGATTATAATGCGTGGTTCGGTTAACGTAGTAAAAAAAACACATTTAAGAGGAACTGGTCCACTGAAGGCAGTTAATCATATAAGGCCTCTACCGGGAGGCCCGATTAAAAGTGAATCGTCCCATATTTCGCTGGGCTATGAAGATAGGTAAGTGAGTACTACTCCTGTTTTTTTATATATACAACTACCCCGGTATTGCGAATTTTAAATGATGCGGTATGCACACACACACGATAGTTTGACGTTCAATTTCGAAGATGTCCACCGTATGCTACACACCAGGTGGTGCAGGGACGGTGACTGGCGCATGATTTAGCACAGGTGGCTGGCGCAGCCGGAGCCGCCTCTGGGCGTACCAATACACCTGGTTCGTATCGCACGGAGTAGGAATGCCATAAGGGCCCCATAAAGAAGGAGCCATTGCAACCTGACACTCAGTCCGCCAGTCAGCCACTCCACACAAAACATACATTGGGCTGACCACGCGGTCCGATTTATCCCGTAAGTTGGCAACCTTCCAAGCCACGGCTTTTAGAGCACCGTGATAGTTTCAAGCGCTTCATATTGTTTATAGTGAGGACAATGCGCTGAGCCGTCGACCTCACTCTCTCCCGCACCCCCACAAGCAGACCACTGCCCGAGCCGGTCCGTTTTCTGATGCGGAAGTGGGCACAGCTGCTGGTGACCTCGACTTTGCATACTACGTATACGACCTGCTCCCCAAACACAAGCACCAGGATTTCATACGCCAGGGGGTTGAACGGCTTACATCTCAAAGGAGTGAGATAGCCAGAGGTCACGTTAAGAAGGAGCCATCACAGCCTGACTCTCAGACCGACAGTCAGCCACTTCACACAACACACATTGGACTTACTGCGAGATCTGAGTGTAATACGCACACACGACAGTTCGACCGTCGTAGTCCGACGATGTCCACCGTATGCTCCATGGAAGGGTGGAGCAAGGACGGTGACTTTCGCGTGAATTAGTTTTAAGTGATAGTAGCCTTGCGCTGCAGCTACAGCACTCTCTCCTCCTCCCCCACCTGAGCCCGGTGTCAAGACAGAGTCAAGAAGACCGGAGATGGGAGAGGGCGCAGGTGGCTGGTGCGGCCAGAGCCACCCTGGGCGTGTTTCCACACCTGGCTCGGATCCCACGGAGTGGGAGTGCCATAAAGGCCACATTTAGAAGGAGCCATTGCAACCTGACTCTCAGTCCGCCAGTCAGCCACTCCACACAAAACACACATTGGGCTGACCACGCGGTCGGAGTTATCCCGTCAGAATTACCACATCATGAGAAGTATCTTTCAAAAACACGTGCAATAAGCCTTCCTTTGGTGTCTTGTTTTGACATGCAATGCTTGTCAAACAACCGCTGCCATTTATACCTCTTGCCCTCACATTTCGTGATGAACAGAGAAATATCGTACCTTGATCTGTTTGTTCGTGGTTACCAACTGCTGTCCTTGAAAAGTACTGTTCCAGTTAATCACCCCAAGTTTTCCTGCGGCAAGGTGAACTGTACCTTCGAATTCTGTACAATTGTCGTCAATCACACATCCCTGTATCTGTACTTTTAAACTTTTCTTATTGATTTTAGAGTACTAAAAATGAATGGTTTTTAATATTACTGGGGTCCACAAGATCACGAAAGAACTTTATTTCCCTAGTAATTTACATAAACGTTGAAAAGCTGGAGTTCAACTTGGATAAATTTCAGTTTAAACTTCACGTGGGTGAAAGTGAGCATTCATACCTTGCAAGTAGATGCAACAGGCAACGAAGCGAAAGAGGATTTTCGACTTTCAGGAAGAAACAAATAATTGATTGTGTTCCCGAATATATGTTCCAGCTCACGTTGTACCCCGATTAATATTGTTTGTACTCTTAGAAGCAAACGGTTCCAGCCAATCACAAATTCGAAACATAAATGCAGGAAACTAAAGTAACAGCGGTAAATCCTAGCAAGTTGCTCGTTGTACGGTGGACCCCAATTACCTTATAGATGCTTTGGAGACATGGTTCACAGCTAGCGGCAGCAAATGACCATCAGACGAGGGCACCAAACGTAAGCAGAGCAATAAACCGCTATCCAAAATGAAAACAGAGCGATTATTGACGGAACCCAGTGCCGCTGCGAAGCAGTTAACCAGTACTCGGAAAACGACCCACTTACTCACTGGATAGACTGTTTGGTTGGTGACTAGACTAAACAAACCCACCTCAGAGAAGGATACGGTAATCCATCGACAGAACAGAGTTCCTAAAAATGGACGACATATTTGGCTGATTTTTAAGGACACAATTATCGTTCAAACTGGTAGATTAAACTGATTTTTGAATCCAGGTGCACCAACTGTCGTTAAATTAAGCAGAAAACCTACTTATTCAAACATTATCTCTCAGTATCCTTTCCTGTTTAATCATACAGCTAATTTATCCGGTAGAACTTTCTGGCAGCTACGACTAGCCACGTGGCACTAACATAGTAAGTCGATGTCTAAGGAATTTTAAAGGCCGATTCCCAGTGTTCTTCAGTTTACTACTTCGATGTCTGGACCATAGTCATCCAGATAATTATTCAGTAATCTGCTTATTTGCGTTATTTAGCATTTTAAAGACATGTGGCAGATTATTCGTGATGTATTAAAACTTTAAAAGACGGAGCAAGTTCCTAAATAACTCCACATTAGTTAAACAAGGCTAACTGTCTAGATTGGATAGTTTTTATTTTTCACAAAATTACCTCAGTTCTCATAAATATTTAGAGCTCAGAAAGACCGTGGTGTGTCAATTAAAACACAATAAATGTATTCCAATTTATTTCCAAGACGCAATAAGCTCGAAGTTAGCGAATGCGGTCGGAATGCTTTAAAGATATAATTCCCCACATGAAGAGGGAATCCTTTAAGTGTTGAAATTTGTCTTTCATTACTGCATGAGAGCCATTGTCTTCCCCAATATCCAATAGGCTATCACAAGGCGACACGTGCTCCGTATCCATAAAAAGTATGCCTTAGTAAGGTTTGCGGACAAAAAATCGAAGGGATAACAGAATTCCCCGTTATACACATTCACCGGGGTTGAACAAATATGATTTGTTTTTCATTTACACGGTTGTTGCCAACGGATGACCAAGTCCATTCCTGCTCGTAAAATTGTTTCTTACGTAAATTTTAAACTCGAATACACCACTCCACCTATCGGTTATGGATTTGCTCCTTGTGAGGACAGAAGGGGACGAAGTGTTCGTTCGCGTACCTTATTCGTCGTCGTGCAATTAACATAAATAATGTGCCATTGACACTAAGGAATCAGGTTTCTCCAAAAGGCAGGCCTTTTATAACGAACTAGGACCATATCAGTGGTGCCTCTGCGCTGTTGCTGGGTGCAGTCAGTTTGTCAAAACTCCAGCCCAATTTAATCCGCTGCTTGCGAGGCAAATGGCAAAAGTCATAAGTACTTAATACTGCAGTCAATGCTAAAGGAATAAGTTTTGTTTACCCCAATCTAGCATCATGTCACAACTCAAGCTAGTCATTTCCATGCCATTTTTATTTAAATATCAGCTTTGCCAGCTGGGTTTCGTCTGGAAGTCTGCTATCACAGCTATAAACTATAGTTGATAATGTCGATTTGTTTTATTAGAGACGAAAAACGTCAACAAAAGACTTATTTAGAACCAAATCGATTCCAATTCCATTCATTTGGAATAAATCGTGCAGCAAAGATAACAAAGGTTCCCGGCGTTTGCATCAACGATTGACAAAAGCAAAGATCGGAGCAGACGTACCAAGTTCACCCTGTCGCAATTCGCCTAATCGAATTGCTCCGTCGGCAATGAATTCGGGATAGTTGATTTTTCTTGGAGCAATGCCTAACACATCAGTGCGGCACATTGCGGAGACTATTTCCGGTGGTCGCATCCAAACTATGTTACAAGGGGGACGGCGACTATAATAGAGGCTAGATTCGTCGGCAGGGAAGGTTGCATCACAGAAGAGACGTCCTAAAGCACGGTTCTCTGCCCGAATTTGTTCAAATGCTTCCGATGGGCCGCCAAGTTGAGTTGGCGGAGAGATCGCGATGGACATCCCAGGTACCTGGCTAGGGCTTCGACCTAGATGACGGAAAAAATTCTTGCATATTAAAAATTACTTCGCTTAAATGAAGGTGGTTTAACAGTTTCCCAAAATGTATTACTCTTACGAAATAACGAAGTCCGAAAGCAAATGTCCAAACCATATACGATTTTCAAACTCTAACTAATGCACATTGAGTGGATGAATTTATGAACTGAATAGAAAACCTTAGAAAGGATTATTTTTTGCTCGTAAATGCGCAGTACCGAGGTCTGTCTAAAAATGCTAAATACAGATAAATAGTATGCAAATCAAGGCAACCAAACCGGTCCATTTGGATAGTTGTCAGTAAGAAAATTAAAAAATACTTGTCAAGATGTTTCAAAAATAATAAACTGAGTATGCAACTTGTACGGCATTTGGCTACGAGAACAACTTCTGAGACTTATAATGCGGTCGTCGTAAAACAAAAAACCTAAAAGCTGGGAGGACGTTGTATATACGCAATGATTGTCTCTTATGGGTCCCCCACTGATGATCCAGACCCCTCGCAGCGGTGTTTAACAGCGGCAGAATACCGGCTAAACACGTTTCTGTGCTTCTAGCTTATACCTGTGCTGTGAGTGTGGTTCCGCCTGTATCCCGTGAAAATAATTACCCTCCGACAAACGGAAAAATCAGTTTTTAATTAAAACCCTTTAATGATTAATGTTAATTGGTCAGCCAATTGTAAAATATAAACGCAAATCTAAAGGTTTAAAAATTAAAGTGGTGTTTTTATTTAAAACGATATAACGGTAACTAACGCAAATAAACTCCCCACTTAAAATCATTTGTGGTACAGCCCGAAGATAATGAATGAGCTCAAATGAAGGGAATATATTAATACCTCGCTAACAAAGGCCCATTCCATTATTTAGGTGTATGAATCAATTCAAAACGCCTTGAATTGCGGCACTGGAAGGGACTGACAGGGCTAGTGTTGTCAGGGTTCAGATAAACATATAGTTGCAGCAAAATGGCAGTGATTTCCACTTGGATATTAAAAGTCTTTTTAAAACATTTCTTAAATGCAATCCAAAGTTAACGGTATTATACAGCATGCTGAGTTCTCAGTATAAAAACTTTCACGAGTAGAACCATAAATCGACTTTTACGGACCTACGGATCAAAGAGTATGCAAGAGAAAAGTACCTGCATTATCTTAGAAATAATATATGAATGCACTGTGTGTGCTCTAATGTATTTTTATTTACTTATATTGTGTGAAAATTCGTGTTTTAAATCCCACGCTTACAACATTTTTATATTTAAGAAGATGGAATACTGGATGGTTAGGATTTTACCTTAAATCCTTGTTACATACCCTTTAATTCTCAATCCCACGGCCATCTGTGTTAAGGAAAAAAACTTTCTTAATAGAAAAGTATTATACGGTTCATGAATCTCTTTTGTATTTATATATGAGTGTCCCTTGTCAAAGACAAAAATGGTCATCGTTATCCCATTATAAAAAAAATAAACTATGCGATTGTTAAATTTGGAAAGAACAGAACTTGGAAATTGCCTTTAGATGGACGAGTATGCGAATGACCATCGAAGGAGCTACGGCAAAAATCTTCAGTATCCGAATGTCTTCCCTGTTGGGAAATGCGACCGGGGTTGAACTCACGAACTCGTCGAAATGGCGTGTCAATTGGAAAATTGTTCAAGCTATTGCTGGAATAGTTAAATGGCTCCTTATAGGTTCTTTTCAAATTCATACTTATTTTTTAAATTTTTAAAAGATGCCAAATCCATTTGAAGAGGTATGGCTTTCACGATGGCCTTCGCCCTGCGTCACATGAAAATATTAAGACCATCATAAACGGGCACCATGCTCGTATTTCAGAAGTTGGCGGTGGACATAACCTTGAAAGTTACAACTGTATTGGTGCGTAAAAATAAGTCAATTGTATTGTCGATAACTTGTTTTTCTAGATTTGAGAACTTCTAGTAATTACGGCTCCTTTTGAACACGCTTAGAACAATAAAACATGTTTTTTCAACTTTAAATGTTTTTCCAATTTTCTGCATCTTTTTAGTCAGCATCAGAAATTTAAATTATAAAATTACATTTTAACGTTTTACACATTCATTAGGTAAGGATGCCCTGTGACTTAGTGACAATTATTTATCGAAGAAAAAGAATTGCCTCAATTAAAGGGGGTTCTGAGAGTTTTGAATCGTGTAAATTTTAACCCCAATCAATATTTTGAACGCTTGAATTAAATTGAGAGCATGCCCGAACTCTCAGTATTTCACAGTGAATTGTTATAGGCAACTTGAAAGTCTCAGTAAAGGAAATACGGAAAACTGCTGGAATATCGCAATGTCGCCGCCATTACTTGCAAGGATCATTTCCATTGTCGTCTACGTTATTCTTCCACGTTTTTCTTCTACATCTTCTACGTTAATCGATCAGTAGAGGGATAAATATGTCGTATAAATTAGGGGGAAAGTTAACATTCTTTAGATCCTTATTTATATCCCAAAAGAGCTATACAATCAATTTTTACACCAGTAAATCGTGAATTTATATAATCATCTTAATGTGTGAGCCGGGCGCAAACTGCCACTCCTTACACAATTTTGAGTATGTGTACGGAAGAATCTAAAGAAATGCTTATCCAGTTGGCATTTACATTTTTCACAGTTCACCAAAGGAACACAGCGTCAGGCAGTTTGTTCCAAGCTTCAATGACCACCTGCGGGAAGGCGTTTCTGCTGACGTCCGTATTGAACAAGTGCCCCCTTAGTATAAAGGGGTGAATCGGCAGATGTTCCGTCCCATGATATAGGAAGAAGTCATGAAATTCTTGTAGGAAATCCAGGCCTTTTGAAAAGTTGATTGGTTTGATTGTGGGTACCACGTAGGTGCCTATAATTGACAGGAAAGAAATCATGTTCAGCTAGTCCTCCCAAGATTTTTGACCATCTTCACAGCCCATACCTGCACTTGTTCCGGCTGTAGATAACCCTTTTAAAATCACATACACCAGGCCTGGACGGTATACTTTAAGGGAGATTAAAAGTTAATCACTTATATTTCTCCAAACATTTCCTTACCAATCTGCACAACTCTTCATCTCAAGGCAAATAAAGCCGGCGTCACGCGTTTAAATGTCTTTAGATAGTGTGAAGATGTTATAAGCGATGAGGTTAATAGATCATCCAGGTCCTTCTGTTAGTCACTCTTTGCCAGGAATGCCCATTACGAAGGTATTTGCAGAAATCATCCTACTCAGGGGTCCATCTGGCACGTATTCTGAGAGTCACACACTTACCAACGTTAACACTTAAGAGTTATGTGCAGACTACCTGCTAATTCAGCTGAGAATCTCATTGGTTCCTGCCTGTCGGCGTCCGATCTGATTGTCCTCCACAATTTTACATCGCTAGCAAACATGACGGCGGTACAACCCACGTCATTAACACAGTCGTGTATGCAGCTTAGAAATAATAATGGCCCTTAGACTGAGCATTGGGGGACACCGCATATAAAAGGGATAGGGGTTGACTTTGAGGCATCAATACACACGGTTTGCAATCTCCCTGTAAGAAAATCTGCAATCCATGACAGCAGTATTCCTGTTTTTCTAGTGTCCGAAAATTTATTTAGTATATATTTGTGCGGGACACTTATTAATACCTTCTTGTTTATGATGTCAACCCTACCATCTCAGTGTAGTCCGTGAATATTGTACGCTGTAGAGAGCAATAAACTGGTATAACAAGACAAGCTCTGTCGGAAGCCGAGCTGCAGTGTTGAGAGTAAATGGTTCTCTTGGAAGTATTTCTTTGTCTCCATAAGCATATTTTTTTCACTATTTTACAGAAACTACAGGTTAGGCTACAGAGCCTTAGCTTACATTCCAATTCGAATTCTATATGTATCATATCGTTGAAGCAAAAAAGGCAAGGGAGACCGCAATTGCCATTTCTGGCTTATTAGCAGCCAGCAGCCAGCCATACTCAATCGCAGGTGTGGATCACCTGAGATTTTAACCCACGATCTTCCGTCAATGAGTGTAACAATCCACTATTGAGCTACGTGCCCGTCACTTTGTTGATTATGATTGGAAATATGAATTATGATAGTCAAGCATTAACAGATCTGGTAACGACCATGTTCGGGATACCGTCTGTTCCCAAGCAGTGTGTTTTTTTAAACAACTCATATATTTCTGTGTTAGGTCTGAAGAGACATTTATTGTATTGAGTGCTTATCTGAAAGCGGGAGACTGGGTTTATTTGCAGTCAGTTGTAATATGTTTTGCAAAGAGAGCGCTAAAAATTACACCATTTTGGTGTGCTCGATGAGAAAAATATTTTTTATTTAGTAAATGGGGAATTTCGTGACCACTCTTAGAGAAAAACCAATGCCGGAAGGTTATAGCGATGGGTATGGCAGGGTTTGAATCACTTAGTGAAAATAATTCTCTCTGCTTGTCTAGAGCTAACTTGAGATATCTACGAGGCAAAAATTATAAGATGCCTGTGCAAAAATCCAATGTGATGTTACGAAGAACTGTTGCATCATTGCTGATAGGAAAGGCATGCACATCCAATAATCTAAGGTAGTTGTTTATTAATTCGTTGTCTACGAAATCGTAGATCGAAACAACGCTGGGCTTTTTTAAAGACCAGTGGTAGACCACAGTGAATTAAGACATTGACACTACAAAATGTCCTTTATGAACGCACCGGAATAAGGAGCGATTTCCTTGGTATGCATCACAAGTAGAATGTGATAATAGGTTGTTGGAGCGCGCTCACTTAGAGAACAATTCAAAAAATTGACAATATCTATGAAAGGGTAAAATCTAGGCGGACAAGTATTCGAAGTTAAAATATATAGTGATTATTTCAGCACTAAAGGCAGATTCTGAAAGTAATTTTAAGATTCCTCAACGTTTACTATCACCACTGCTAAAGAAAAGGAGGATTGTAGATACAACCAATAATAGCCTTTCTTTGTGGTGGGAGAATAATGGATGTAAAGCAAAAATTTCCAAAGAAAGAAAAGTATTTAGATCGTAGTCAAAGTGCTTAAAGGAAGGGTTAACATAAAGAAGCCAACCACCCTCACGCCTAGTTATTTGGTCCTGGCGAAAAAGTCAAATTTGCCAATAAAAACGAATAATCAGGAATTAGGGGAAACGACCAAGATTCCGTTATGTATATAATATCGGGCGTCATTTCAAGACCAATGGCTCTGCTTTGGGTCATAATGTTTATAATAGAGCTGGCATTCAATAATATCATGTTTAATTCCTTAAGCGCTCATTGGCTATTGTGAAGGTCATTTTAAAAAATATTCAATGGTGAATAAGTAGACTCGAATTTATTTTTTATTTAAAAAGTAATTACCAAGGGGTCGAGAACCATTAGCACATGGAAAATCAACAACAACAAAAAGATGAGAAGAAATCTCACGAATAAATGGTTTTCAGATAGTTCAGTATATTGAAGGGTAATAAGCACTGCCTGTGAAGACCCTGTTAATAATAAAGATTTAACTGCAAAATTGCAGTCGAAAAACACGTCATTGCAAAGTAGTTAATAACATATTCAAGTAGAAAGAAAATTGTTTTTAACAGTCGAGCCTGGGCACAGTTTCGATGATAACCTATGTCAAATAATAGATAAATCTGCCTCAAGGTCATCGTGTCCAAAGGAACCACATATCTTTTTGTTCTCCGGCTTGGACAGTTTGAAAACCGTTAACACTTCGCTTGTGCTGATTCTGACATTAAAACTGCCACTGCACGAACGTAATTGCTCTTTGCAATATTCGGGAATTTTTCTTGTGCTGAATTACCTCACAAAACGACATCAAATTGGAATTTGTTTATCACCTTCGTCGACTTGATAAAAACAGCTTCTACACCAATACATACTGACAACCGCTCAGTGAACCAAAAGTGCAAAACCCTTTGAAGATCTGAAGTTATCCAGGACCTTTGACCTCTACAAACGGCTGAGTCGTTCCTGAATATTCTTCCTATCATTTATTGTTTTTTAAAAGTGGTTTTGGACGAATAGGCGCATTTATTGCTCATATTGTTTCTATTGTGGCGTCGTTGAACTTCCGTTTAAAATTCGCTCGTCTCCAAGCTTTTGGCCAATAATCTGTTCGCAGTGTCAGGACTAAACAAAATAAGTTTTCATTGAATCATATGTTGTCTGTTTATCAGGATCAGCCTATAATTGTTTATAGACATTGTGATATTCAGGCTAACGAAAATTGATATCGGAATCTCGAATAATAAGCTAACTCAGCTTCATTGGATCCTGCCTCATACGGGCTTCAGAAAACAGTCTCTCGCCAGGAAATGTGTCTTCGTCAGAAAGGAACGGAGAACCACTGGCAAACTAGCTTCGAAGGCTGCATCATTCTTTGCTTCGTATTAGCATTCCATAGTGAATTCCGTTCGGAAAAGCACTTCTTTTTGTGCTCCGTAAACTATTCGCTTGATAATTTAAGCTGCTCGTTAAAACTTAATGCATCCTCGTAGAGATCTTGCTGGCATGGGAAACGCAAATGTTCACGACCCGACCACGCGAGAAAATTATTCACCGCTTTGGCCAGGACTCGAAACACCAACCTCTCGATTAGCTACCGATGCTCTTGACTGCTCGGCCACGCCCGGGAAGCCAGCAGAGAAAACAAATAGTATGCACTACAAAAATAATAATCTCTCCTTTCTTTGTTAACCGTTTTCGATTTCATTTGACAAAAACATACCAGTTATACTCAAGTCACTCTCAGCTGACCGAGAAGAACCACAAAGCCACAATATTGAAGAAAGCAGTGCACTACTGAAAATTACCAAAACTAAGCTAAACAGTGAAGGGCTGGCACACTGTGATGGATGCCGAGGACTCACAACCAGATTTTTGAGATTAGAAGATAACCTCGATCTCCTATCAGAAATAATATCAGTCCTCATAAAACTTAACAAAATTAACTCGCCGAAACACGATGCAAATGAGCTGAAAAACATCAGTAAGCTAGACCATAATCATTGCAAGGAAACGGTAGAAGTCGATAGGCACAACATTAAGCGAAACAAAAAGAGAAAAAGAACGAAGTCATTTGAACAAACCTCTGAGTCAGTTGAAATACAGATGACCAGAAAGAAAATAAGCGAGGAGGAAATTATGTCTTGCGTTTCCCCAGGTTCGGGAAATCTGGTGCACATAGAATCCGACTGCACAAAAAGTAAATCAGCGATCGACGGTCTCTGAAAAGTCGAAAAACAGTAATCGTAAGGTATCTTTACTGCCACGGACGAGCGACAGCAGCATGCTCTTTACATGTCCATCGAACTACAATGAAGCAGGGCATGGTAGCCAGCAAAGTAATGGCGGAAAAAGTGGCCTGTGACTTTCGACAGACCTGGATGACACAAACCGAAAATTCAGGTTTTCCCGGGTGCTATTCGAGCAAACGCATTGTCAGGAGAACTCACGCTGTTTGAAAGGTCCATAGAGATGTCTGCAAATCAACCAACAGGCTCATCGATGAAGACAAATTTGAACACAGTATTAAAGACTGTAACAAAGGGCATGATTCAACCTTCCATCACTAAAAGAAAGCAGGATGCAGAAACGAGTTTTTTTCCCTGACAGATCATTTTGTCTGGTAGTTCAGGGAGTCTCAGAGGCTACTGGGGAAACGCCAAAAGAAAGGGTAAAACAGGATCTGCTGACATTCCAAAATTTATTGAATGATACGCAAGAAACTGGTGTGACAGTCGACATCAAAAAGATCTTTCGATTGGGGCCTCTCGTTACAAATGAAACGCATGAGGTTCGACCAAGACCATTAAAAGTCGTCTTGGGGAGCAAACAGCAGGTAGATCTATTGCTCTCTCGAAAGTCCCGACTACGAAAAGAATCATCGTGGAGTTTTTTTCAGCCGGATTACTCTCCCACCGATCGGATGAAAATGAGGACACTGGTAGCAGAATTGAAAAGACGATCAATACGAGGGGAACAAAACTTGAAAAGTGTAGACAACAAAAATAGTCAAAAACGGTGCGCTCGTTTTTATGGGAACATCCGGTGAAATTGACGGCAACCACGCCGGTCAAAAGCCCTACCAAATGCCTATAGATTTGAACCCAGACAGGAGACTGGATATATCTTGTGAAATATCCAGCAAAAATCGCCATGTGGAAGAAAGAACCAAAAATCTTCAGAAATCGAGGCAAGGAAACAAGATTAAAATGATGTACACAAATGTGCAGAGTCTATTGAACAAAATGGATGAAATTAAACTGGTCGTGGACCATTTACAACCTGACTTCATAGCTCTAACTGAAACATGGTTAAATGAACAAATCGCAGACACAGAAGTCAGAATAGACGGTTTTCAGCTTATCCGCATGGATAGAAACGGACGTAGGGGGTGGTGGAATCGCAATGTTTATACGAGAAGGCATTGACTTCATTCCGGATGGGCCCTCGCCAAATAGGATCTCGTCTTGCGAAATACTTTGTTGTAAACTGAAAGTCCCAAACCAACCAGACCTCCATATTTGCCGTGGTATATCGACCCCCAGGACAGCGAACGGACACGGACGAAGCACTCATCACAGAGGTAAAGCAAATCTGCCGTAGCAAACACTTATTAATACTTGGAGATTTCAACGCTCCCGATATCGATTGGGTGTCAATGTACTGCTCGCGATCGGAAAATTCATTCGAACAGAAATTACTACAGTTGGTAAATGACGAGTTTCTTACCCAACATGTCACAATGAAGACGCGGTTCCGAAATGGGCTGCAGTCAAGCTGTTTAGATCTAATCATTAGTAGAGACGACAATTGCATCCTTGCATTAAGTTCTTACGTGCCGCTTGGACGAAGTGATCATTGCGTTCTTTGCTTGGGAGTACAGTCATTTTTCTGTACCCAAACGTCGTGCAGTTAGGCAGAGAAATGTATGGAAAGGGGATTATCCCAAAAATGAAAGAATTACTGAATGGGATAGACTGGAGCCCTGCACATGTACCTGACCCAAATGCTGCCTGGTTCTTCATTAGTAAATTGATTCAGCAGTTGGTAGAGAAATTCTGCCCACTTAAAAAGGCGATCGTGCGTCTCCCGACCCGAGTGGGTGACATCGGAAATAAAAAGGAATCTCAAGAAGAAAAGAAGACTGTGGAGAACATATGCCAGATATCAACAACCCGAACATTTTTTCCGCTTTTAAGAAACAGCGAAATCGGTGTCGGAATCTTCTGAGAAAAAGAAAGATCAGCCTTTGAGTCGGAAATAGTCAAAGACATACCAAGAAATTCGAAAAAGGTTTTATGCTTACGTTAATAAGGCAAAACGAAATCGCGACTGCATTCCTTGTCTTAAAGACAATCAGGGAAACAGGTTAATTGATAACTCTGATAAGACCAGCCTCTTATCCAATTTCTTTATGTCCGTGTATACCGAGGAACCACCTTTTGACGAGGACGAATACTACAGTACTGCCACATCTACAAACAAAATAAGCACGGTGTCGTTCCCAATGGACACAGTAAGAAAAACTCTGAAACAGCTACAGCCCACTAAATCACCTGGCCCAGATGGTATATCCGCAAAAGTTCTCAATGAACTCACAGACCAGCTGGCCTCTCCGCTCTCCAAGATATTTGAAAGTTCGATGGAGGCGGGGGCTCTGCCTACCGAGTGGAAGATAGCCAACATAACCCCTATCTATAAAGGAGGAGAGAGGACATCACCAAACAGTTTCCGACCAGTCAGCCTCACAAGTATCTGTTGCAAAATGATGGAGAAGATAATCAAAACGGAACTGATGAGGCATCTTGAAGAGAATAACTTGCTAAGTTCATATCAACATGGATTTCGAAGTGGTCGATCCTGCCTCACAAACCTGCTCACATCCATGGAAAGTTGGACAAAATCATTAGAAATGGGTTTGTCAGTCGATGCGGTCTACATTGACTTTAGCAAAGCCTTTGACAGGGTTCCACACAAACGTCTGATCTTTAAGCTCCGTCAAATGGGTGTGACTGGCAACCTACTCAAATGGTTGGCCGACTTTTCTCACAGACAGGCGCCAGCGTGTTTGTATCGGAGACGCCAAGTCTCACTGGGAAACCGTTCACAGTGGAGTTTCGCAGGGCAGCGTTCTGGGTCCCATTTTGTTTCTGATATACGTAAACGACTGCCTGGATTGTCTGACATGCGAGAAGGTAATGTTCGCTGACGATTTGAAGTTATGGAACTCGATTGAAAAACCGGAGGATGCGCGAAATTACAACAAAACTTAGATCGCTTGCAAACATGGTGTGATGAGTGGCTGCTGAACCTTAATCTTAACAAATGCCAAATAATCCGACTGCGGTCTAGTTCCAGAAGGATGATTAGGTTTGAATACCAGTACTTCATCAGTGGTCACCAACTCCAGGAGGTAAATATTCTAAAGGACTTGGGTATATGGATAACACCAACTCTCAAACCATCGTCGCACTGTGCGAATATCGCAAAAGAAAGCTATGTGTATTTTAGGCGCAATCAGGAGGTCCTTCGTTAATTTTGACGGAGAGCTTTTTGGGCGCGTGTTTGGAACATTTATCCGGCCGGTGTTGGAATATTGCGTTCAGGCGTGGCGCCCTTGGACGAAACATGACTACGCTCTGCTGGAGAAAGTTCAACGGAGGGCAACGAAACTAGTCAGCGGATTGGAATGCCTACCCTATGAGGGCCGCCTAGCAAGACTTAAAATTTTTCCTCTCTCTTATAGGCAATACAGAGGGGATATGATCTTAGTCTTCAAACTGGTCAGAGGAGTTGATTGTGCTCTTCAGATGGCCAACTTTTTGAATTGGCAAACATGACAAGTCTCCGAGGTCACCAATACAAACTGAAAAGAAATCACGCCAAACTTGAAGTGCGGGCCAACTTCTTTTCCCAACGGGTGATTGACGAATGGAACAAACCGCCAGCCTCAGTTGTTCAGGCTGAAAGCGTAGAAATGTTTAAAAGAAGACTTGATGCATTTTTACTTGATGAACATATATTTAGTCGACAGCAATGATCGATATACTAAAACGACTATCGCCATGTAACATTTGCTTGTTTGCTAGTGTCTATCTGTAAATAGGGTTTTCAAAGGCTCTGCCTATCTCACTTATATATACTGAATTATATCACCGTTATCTTTATGTACGTGCAAAGCTTTTGCATGATGTAGCAGTTCCTTCCTGTAAGAAGGAGTGATTATTTTCAAGCAAATATAAATACAGTTTATGTTCGAATGTGGCATTCGTGTCGGCCCGTATTACGTCCTCAGGCGGTTCGATCCAGGCACTGTAAACTCGCTGCGAAAACGAAGGCCGACGAACGTCCAGGTTGAATAAGGCTCATCGAAGATATTGCAGTTAAAATATATATATGTTTCTATAAATTAGTGAGTAACATAGTTGCATAGAAATACAAGTGTTTTCTTACATTGGGATCTAGGCACAATTAACCACCATTTTCTCCATGTATATGCACAACTTTGCTTTGATGTTGCAGTGCTTTACTGTAGAATGAACGGTTGTTATTAAGCGAATATAATTCCAGTTTTTTTGTTTGTATCTGTCGTGTCCACCCGTAAGACGTCGTCTGGGAGTCCGTCTCAGGTACCGACAATTTGCTACGAAAACGAAAACTGACGAACGTCCAGGTTGGATAAGGCACATCGAAGATATTGAAGTTAAAATAAATATTTTACTATAAAGTTGTGAGTAACTTAGTTAAATAGAAAGAAAATAGTAATGTTACACTGGGATCTAGGCACATTCATGTTGAAGGATCGAAGATTACAATATCCCCGTATCTCTGGGTGTGTGTCAGCTTTGCTGTAGAAATTTATCAGTGCCTGCTGGAAGAATGAACGGTAAGTTAAAAATCTATATCTCGCCCAACTGCTAAAAAGCTCCTGTTCGTAATAAACCTACAACAAAGCAAAATTCGTATTCATTTATAGCTTCTTCAAGCTTACATAAAAGTCACATTAAACATATCGCGACTGCTGGACCCGGTAAACCAGAGGAAATTTCGCTACTTCCGAAGGGAGCCCCATCTAGTCCTTGCGCCACTCTACCGGTACTTAGTTCGGGTAGCATCAGCACTAATCTGGCTTTACCGCCCATCGCCACATCACTGGTAGACGTTGCACCAACATACGATGTTGAAGAGGTTGGCGAGTTCGTTAAGCCAAAGAAGAAAAGGTCTAAGAAGAACAAGTCTTGCAGAGATTTGGCTCTAGCCTGCCCAACACCCAGTTCATGTGGACCTACCGGGCCAAGTGAATTGGTTACCAGTACTCACTCAGCTGAAAGATCTGAGTTACAAACGGGCCCTCGTTTGAGTCGAAAACATAATTTAGTCATTAAAGGGGTCCCGGAGTCAGCTTCAAGTATTCCAAAGGAGCGAGTCAAACATGACTTGGATCTCCTTCAATTGTATGCAAAAACGATGCTAACGGACGGCGAGTCCATCCACATTCTCAAGGCATATAGAATAGGGAAAGCTCTGTCCGCACCCGAATCAAATTCTCGACCAAGACCTCTTAAAATCATCTTGGAAAACGAAGCACAGGCACAGCTCCTGCTACAGAGAAAAGCAACCCTACGGGGCCTGCATTCTGAAGTTTTTTTCAACCGGAATACGGACTGAAGGAGAGACTAAAAATGAGACAGTTAATAATAGAACTGGAAACACGAAGGACCAATGGCGAGGCACATCTCCAAATAAGAAACGGACAAATTGTTCAAGTGAAAAGAACATTTCTTTGGCCGAAGGCATTCACTCTGACAGCCTAACTGTCCCTTCTCAGAAACCAAAAACGTGCGCGCTTAAATTATTCGTATTAAATGCCAGATCTCTGCTTAATAAGATGCCATTGCTCCAGACTCTGGTTTTCATCCACTGCCCCGACATTGTAATAGTTACAGAGACTTGGGCAACACCCTGTGTATCCAACTCTGAACTCAATATTCAAGGGTACGACTATATTCGTAACGATCGACACGAGGGCCGTGGCGGAGGAAGCTGCATCTATATTAAGCAGCCACTTACCTTTCTGCCGTTGGATTATCGACAATTTACCGCGGTAGAAGAGAGTTGTTGGCTCCGAGTAGTTCTTAAAGATAACTACTCTTTACTCGTCGGTTGTGTCTATCGCCCCCCAAACGCAAGTGGGGATTACGATCTCCGTCTCTCACAGGCATTTCATGCCGCAGTTGACCTAAATATGAAGTACTGCTTGATTGCAGGTGACTTCAATCTCCCTGAAGTTCATTGGTTTCCACCTTCCGGTCCTGCAAAGTTCGAAAACTTGCTTGAGGCCATAGATACTGGCATGTGGGATCAGGTAGTTGATTTTTCCCACCCGAGGATCAAACATACTTGATCTTATCTTCTGCAGAGGTTGTCAGCCACTGTCAGTTTCACCTTTAGACCCACTTGGGAGTTCAGACCATGCTATAGTTGTTTCTTCACTAGAAATCGAGGCTGATGAAACGTTTTCAAAAAAATATAGCTTTTTCCACGATTTCCGATCAGCAAATATGGGGGAATTACTAACACATCTTAATTCCCACGATTGGACTAACTTCTTTCTATGTTTGGATGTGAATGTTTGTACTGATACATTCTACCAAGTTCTAGGTCCACTCATTTCTCGTTTTGTTCCTCGTAAGAAAATAATTAATGTCAAGGATGAAGTCTACCTCCCTTTACCTTTCCGCCGTAGATTGCGTAGACTCTCGCGTCGTTTTCATCGACTAAATGACACTTCCGTCCTGCCATTGATCCAGCAAATCTTTGAACAGGCTAAGAGGCTCTCCGAAGAAAAAGCGACTAGCTGAAGAGGTTAACTTTGCCGAAAACCCTTCGTACAATGTTGCAAAACTCTTTTCGCGGACTGTAAAATCGCAGAGAAAAACTCAGTACCCTGTACTTCGAGATGCTTTTGGAAACCCTATAGCTGACGCTAAGTTGACGGCTGATAGCTTCAATGCTTTCTTGTCTAGAACTTTCAGTGAACATTCGGTCGCCCCCTTTCCAAACGTCCGGGTTTGGACCGGTAACGTCCTCGAAAACATAACTTTTACCCTCTGGGACGTAACCGTAGCCATTCGGCGTTCTCGCCAATCTTACAGTCCTGGACCAGATGGCGTCCCGGTCAGCGTTCTAAAGGCGGATGCAAATGATATATTTCCGTCACTTCTGTATAAGATATTCAATCTTGCTCTTGAAAGTGAAACCTTCCCTATTTTATGGAAGGAATCGCACATTTTGCCTATACCCAAACACGGCAGAACTACGTCATTTGACGACTTTAGGCCAATAAATACACTGCCAGCAGCCTCGAAGATATTAGAGACCTTGATTAAAGACAAGTTGATGCGTCACCTAACAGAGAATAACCTACTTAATGCGGCTCAGCATGGGTTTCTCGAAAAAAGATCTTGTGACACCTGCCAGCTCTCTTACTTTGATCATGTGCTACAATCTAGAGATAGTGGTTTTGCAATTTACACCGTTTATTTCGACTTCACGAAGGCTTTTTGATCGTGTTGACCACGATCTCCTCCTGCTGAAACTTACCTCCTTCGGCATAGGTAACAAGCTTCTGAACTTAATATCCTCCTATTTGAATGATCGCGCACAACGGGTAAAAATTTCCGATGTTATCTCCAACCCCACGCACGTGAGGAGTGGCGTTATTCAGGGTAGTGTACTCGGCCCGCTTCTATTTTTGCCTTTTTGTGAACGATGTTCCTGATTGTTTTCAGTATGGTAGGCCCTTTATGTACGCTGATGATTTAAAAGTTGCCTATCGTTATAAACCGGTCGATCGCCACATTGTGCTTGAGCTCTTAAAAAGGATCTTCAAGCCTTCGCTCAGTGGTGTCGCACATGGCGCCTTTCGCTCTCTTGGCACAAATGCTCCGTTATGGTTAGTTGTGACAACCATCAGCCTCATCTAAGCATAGACGGTCATGACTTAAATGTGCCCGGGTTTATAACGGATCTGGGCATATCATATTCTAGTAGTCTTAATCTGTCAGAGCACTGCGCCCTGATTGTCTCTAAAGCACGCCAAACCACTGGGTTTATTCTCAGAAATTTTAAAACCCTCAATATTAGGACCAGCCTTTATAAAATGTATGTCAGACCTAGTCTGGAATACTGCTCGTTTCTATTTAGCCTTCTGCACGCGAGTGAACGGAGGAAGATAGAATCAGTCCAGCACTTCTTTACTAAAAGAGTTATTACTTCAGAGCACAGAAACCTGTCCTACCAACAACGCTGTGAGCTTACAAGCCTCGACCCGTTGTGGCTTCGTAGATTACAGAAGGGACTATTTTTAATGTTCAAGCTTTTAAACGGTTTTACCTTTAACCCCCTTACATCCCTGAGGCAGCTCGATCACTGTCGGCGCACCAATCATAGAGATGTATTCTTATTTCTTCCTTTGGCACGCACCGTTAAATACCGTCAGTTTTTTTCGGTAAACGCTATAGCAATCTGGAATAAACTACCCAGAAGTATTAAAATTCAGCAAAACTATCCTTTGTTTACGAGAGCTGTCACTAGTTTTCTACATTCAGGACACCTTCCGCGAATTTTTGGGTGCTGACTCTCTGGAAGCTCTTTTTCCGTTCTGATGGCGTCCACGGACTCTGAATCCTATGCCGGACTTCATGCTGAAGGCAATGTTGCTGGCTCTGCAGTCCGTAATCGGGTTATTCCTCAGTCTACAGCTAGCAGCCGCTCGCCGGCATACCTGCTGCTAGTACAGAAGACCAGATCCACAACACCGAAAGGAGAAGTACTACACCGTGCACCTGTGTCAACACTTCCCTGTCCTAAACTTTAATCTGTTCAACAAGCTGCAGTTTTTTTCTCCTGAAAATACCTTAAAGAACGATCAGGGAGTTTTTTTCACTGTCAGCTGGACCCCCTACTGTATATATCCCTTTTTGACCTTGCCTGTAAACTGGCAATAAATAAATAAATAAATAAATAAATATGTCTGTCGTGTCCACCCGCATGACGTCCTCTGGGAGTCCGTTCCATGGACCGACAACTCGCTGCGAAAATTAGTTGTGACGAAAATCGAGGTGGGATAAGGTTCCTTAGTGTTTCAGAAAATTCCCACGTACGTTAGTTGTTGTGGCAAATGAAAAAAGTCTTCGAAATGTAGAGCACAGTCCTGATTTTTTACAAGCCGGTATGTCTGTATGAGATCACCTCGAATCTGCCTGTACTCAAAAGGGAAAAGGTTAAGAGAGTCAAGCCTGCATTTTTATGATAAAGACTTTAGAACCTTCATGACTTTTGTTGCCCTCTTTTGGACCCTTTCCAGCAGTTTGGAATCATTTTTCAGTCACGGTCGCCACGCCTGAACACCATATTTAAGGTGTGAATGAATAAACGTCCAGTATATTTTTCCAAATATGTCCTTATCGATGTCTACGAAAGTTCTTTTAACGGCAAACAGGACATTTGACGCCTTTTTTGTCGCCCTAACACCTGGAGCGGAGGGCTTGAGGGAAGACAGGATAGTGATTCCCAAGTCCTTTTATTCGGATACATTTAACAGGCACCTTCCGTCAAGGACGTATTGATGGGAGAAGCCCATTGCGATTACTTTTTTGTTTTGAGCCGCAGGGCAACACATTTCTCAAAGTTGAACTTCATCTGTCATTTATCGGACCGTTCAGATAGTCGGTTGAGTCCTTCTTGTAAATTATGTTCATCAGTACTGCATTTGTTTGGTTGCCATATCTTGATGTCGTCTACAAACATGACTTGCATGCTGTCCAATTCAATCATGCAATCATTGACATAGATTAAAAAAATTAATGGCCCAAGAACAGAGCCCTGAAGTTCACCATTCTCAAACGGCACGGAAATTGATTTTACATTGCCAATTCACGTGGGCTGTGATCGGCCTATCAAGACGTTTTCTATGCAATTGAGTTAATTAATAAGTTTCTTGATATAAAACTTTTCGGGCACCGTCAACTCCTTAGAACACAGGAAAAAAATAAAAATCTCCTCATTTCAGTAACCACTTTAACTTTGTTTTGGTTGCATGCCTATTTAGCAGTGTTCGAAATGAGGAGTTTGTTTTAAGTAAAAAACCTGCCTTTGAAGGTTTAGAAATAGCAAAATTCTACGTTAACAGAATGGGTATGAATGAAGATGGTTAAGAAATGTAAGGGTTAGTAATAGTCTGTTTTAGACGTATGAAAGTTATAATTCATCGGCGGTAAAAACGTCGGCGGTCGATTCGAAGGGATAGTCATTTCCAATCAGATGCGCAGTCGACACCGGTTTGGGTCTGCCGACTAATTAGCTAAGCTACAGCAGACGTGATTTGACCCTTGTGTGCTGTTTGACTGAAGTGTGCTTCCAGATAGAGACAGTGTTGCAGTTGGTGCTCTTTTGTGGTTTTCAGGGTCAAACGCTATAGACTGCACCCGACTCTCCATAGTTGCTTCCAATGCTATACTCCCTTCGGTTCATCGATTTAGTGACCCAGAACTCGCTGTACGTGAGACACTACCGTGACTGATTCCAGCCAAGTCTCTACCACACACTGGTTATTTTCTATTGCTACATTAACTATCGTTATATTATTCAATAAACTGTTTCTCTAAAGCGGTATCTGATATTCGACTGCATGGATTGTGTGCAACTTTGACTGACCAGCAACATAATCAGTCGATCAATGAGCCTTTCTCAGTATGTTGCCCGGTGGAGAAACCCAACGGGATCTACGAATTTACATCCGAATGTTCAGTTCATTGTAGTTTAGTTTAGTGTATTTGAGGGAATTAAGCTAATGCCTTTGAACTCCTTATTCGTTTCATAAAAATCGCAAGAAAAAGAAGCAATTTAAAGAAGTTTCAGTCAATTAAATGCAGGCAGATTTAAATAGTAAACTTTTATTCTTGAGGGTAACTAGTCACATAATCTTCATGGTGCGGCAACATATGTATGTCAAGCCGATGTTTGAATGTATCAACGGATGAGGATATTGCGGTCGCCTCAGGTAGGTTATTCCAAGGTTCCACAACGCGGTTGCAGAAAAAAAATTCCTCGCTTCAAATCTTTATTGGGACACACGTTGTTTGAATGGATGACTTCGGAGATTTGTTGAAAAGGCAAGTGGGAAAAAGTCATCACGCAAGAGGGCACAATCCATGCCACGCACAATACGGAAGGTTCGTATCAAGTCTCCGCGCAACTGCCTATAAATCAGAAGAAAGAGCTTTAGGTTATTTAAGCGGATCTCATAAGACAGATCAACTTAAACTCTTGTTAATATTTTGGCTTGCCGCTGCATGCTTTCCAGCAGGTTAAATCCTGCTGGGTCCACAGTCATCAGGCATGGATCTAATATTGAAGATTTGGCCTAACAAGCAGACCAAAGACTTTAAAAAAGCAGTCTTCATCGAAACCTTTAAATGCTCGCTTGATAGCGTACAGCATTTAATTGGCGGATTAAGCCGCCTTGCAACATTGCGTTGATGGCTTCATAATGTCTGAAATCCAATTGCCAAGATCCTTCTACGTTTTTGCTTCTCGGAATGGCAAACCGTACAAATAGTAGGTTCGCATATCAGGGACATAACTTCGATTTCCCAGGCTTATAAGTGTGCATTTGTTTGAGTTGTAGGACAAGAGATATCTGCGTGACCATTCCAATAATCTACGAAGATTGTCTTGGAAATCGTCTCCATCGGCAGCATGGATGACTTTCCTGATTTTCATATCGTCTACAAACAACAAAGTCACAGTCCAATTCCTGTACAAAATCATTAATGAACAAGAGAAATAGGACCGGTCAAAGCGCTGTACCTTGTGGGACTACACTGTCGATAACTGTGTGCTTTGATCGATCTCTACCTAAACAGCTCACTTGTGAACGACTAACGATAATATGCTCGATCCACGTACGAGGTTTTTCTCCAATTTAGAATTTTTTTTTAGAATTTAGAATTTATATTTGGTTAGCACCGGGAAGGTACTGTCTAAGCAAACATTAGTAACGAAATAAAGTTATGACAATGTGTGCAGATAAAATGTACAAATTCATAAATTGTCCTGCTATGTCAACAGTTAGCAATGTTTTAAAATTAATGGTGAACTAGAAAAAATAGGCAGTGAAAAAAACTCCTACCATGAAAATGGAGGCAGAGTTCAATAGGCCTTCATTTTCGAATAGAAGGTAGGAGAAAAAAACTGCTTAGGAAAAAAATAGTCAGGTGGTAGAATAGGGTAATACTGCAGTAGCATTTCAGAATGAGATAATGAAACGTCGAGGGGATTCGTTCTTGATCACTTAGGCGTATGAAACAGAATCTCACGAAAATGCGTCAATGAACTTAAGTCCTCAGCATCATAGGATCCAGAATTGAATTCTGATGATGGTTAGTATCCAAAGAAACCGCAGCATTTAAGACTGTGGACCACCGAATTTGTACGTCCAAATGACGTCATCGTTTGGAGGACGGGTGATATAAGGAGACATTATAGTTCATGGGCGTTTCCAGGTAGCGTAAATATAGTTTCAAGAGGGTTACTCAAATTCCCGATGGTCCTTTCTCCGAGTCATGGGGAAGCTACTGGGAAAAGATGAGGAAAATAAAAGGTTAATAGAATCAGTGTTAAGATAAATGTGCAGTCTTCGCTTGAATGCAGATAGACTAGTTAACGACCTAATTTCAATTGGCAAGTTATTCCAAAGAAAACTATACCTAGAAGCAAAGAAGAGAGCGTTTACACGTGGAGGATGCAGGGGAGGTATAATTAGTTCAGAATTTCTTAGGTTATAAGGAAGACTAACGGGGGTAATGACAGAAAGCTTTGGGAGAGTTGAACTGTTATTAAGACGAAAAAGGAGACAAAAGCCTGCTTCAAGTCTCCTGACCCAAAGAAATTTTAGCTTCGTTAGCTGGCATCTTGTTGAGTAGGAAGTAGTTAAAAGAGTCGGATATAGGAGTTTTTTGTGAAATTTCTTTGAACATTTTCAATTTTTGAACGGCTAGATTCGTTCATCAAACCGAAGAAAGGACAGCAAAATTCAAGAATGGGAAGTACAAACATACGATAAAGTCTTAATTTAATTTCAGGAAGGTAGAAATTATAAGAAATAAAGCCGCAAATCTGAGCAGCTTTGGCCGTAATTCTATCGGCATGAGGCGAAAGATCTAATTTATTGGTGTAGCTTAAGCCCAAGTCCTTGATGGAGGAACATTCAATCATAGGGCAACCTTCAAAGATAAGAGGTTGCGGCAGCCTTACAGGCCCAAAACTCATGTAGCGACACTTAGTAGGTGAGAACTCCATTAGCCATGTGGAGCTCCAGGCCGAAAGAGCGTCTAAGTCTGAATGAATTTGTTCTAGGCACCGTTCGGTCGTAGAGTTAGAGAAGGAATAAACGCATTTGAGATCATCAGCATAAATAAAAGATTGAGAATGTTTAAACTATCGATGAAATATCATTTATATACAGTAAGAACAACAAAGGACCTAATACGGTACCTTGAAGGACACCACTAACAATCGGGGTAGCACTTGAGTATGAGGATATTATTTGCTCTCCAACTTGGACAATTTGATCTTCGTTACCACTTCACTAGGACTGATCCGGACAATACTGTTTCAACTGCATGTACTTACTTGCTTCCTGCTCATCTGGAATTCTTTCTTGTGCCGAAATTCGTCATAAAAACGGATCAAATTGGAATTTGTTTATCATCTTATTCAAGTTGACTGCGCAGGCTCTGCACCAATAAAAACTGAGAACCACTCAGGGAACCAAACGTGTACAACCTCGTGAAGATCTGAAGTTATCCAGGACCTTCGATATCTCCGAACGGCTGAGTCGTTCCTGAATATCCTTCATACCGTTTATAGTATTTTTCAAAAGCGTTTTTGAACAAGTATAAACATTTTTGCTCATATTGCATTAAATACTCGCCATACTCCAAAGCCAGTCGGAAATTTTCGTTATACGCTCAAAGGAGAACATACTTTTTCCCAGTGTTTTTAACATTTATGGACTCAAAACAATTGTTTGCTAGCAACAGAACCAGTCACGGAACTTCCTTTAAAGGAAAGCCTGTTGAGCTGGCTTCGACATCCACGACTGGCACTCCATCAGTTTATACTTGTAACCAAAAACCAGCAAAGCGCGCAAAAAGCGTAATGGCAGCCAAATCCGTTGGCTACGAGGACGAATCTTGCGTTGGATGTTCTTATATTTTACTAAGAGTTCAAAAACTGGAAAATGAGCTTGCAGACTTAAGGAAGCTCTTGCAAGATAACATTACTCGACGAAATACGCTTAGCAATATTCCAGTTAAAAAGGCAGTGACTAAAGCACGAAAAGTATCAAAAACTACAACTGGTTACAGCTCACAATGTTCGGACGCGATTACCCTTAACGACCGGATAACAGGAGCACAGTCTCTGAATCCTACGGACGACGACCAGAGCAAACCACAAATCTCATCCTGCTATCTTGGGTGTTATAAAGAGCCCGTAGTTGAATCCGAAGAAACAAACGAGTGGCAAGCTGCAATGGGGAAACACCACAACAGGAGGACAAAGTCACAATCAACTCTGATGGATTCATTGAAGCCTTCAGATGAGAGTTTGGTCAGAGGTAGACTTAATCCCAACGAGAGCTCTGTAAACCGTTCTCGTGCCCCTAAGGAGAACTCAGGAGGAAGCGAAAATTCCAAGTACCAGGATCGACAACAGTGTTTAGTTATTCAGGGTTTGCACGAGTCAACTGCAGTCCGACCAGAAGACCGTGTCACCGAAGACCTTGCTTCGTTTAATGGCCTCCTAAACCAGTTGCTCCCACCGGGCGTGGAAGTAAAAGTTATTAAAGCATTCCGGATCGGCAAAAGTCTGAAGACAGCCTAGGAACGCCGCGACCGCGACCGCTGAAAATAATGCTAGAGAGCAAAGACCAAATCAAGGCGATCCTATCCAAAAAAAACTAACCTACGTCACTCGCATAAAGAGGTTTTTTTCAACCGGACTACTCCCCTGCGGAAAGGCTGAAACGCCGGGAACTTGTCTTGGAACTACAATCAAGACTGAAGGCTGGCGAACACAATCTGGCTATTTTCAAGGGGAAGGTAGTTCAAAAGAATACGAATTTTCCATTGAACCAACCGATTGTTCTGAGGACAACGGCAGCCACCTCACTAACGCCAAAACCATCAGGGAACCAATTGCCCAAAGAGATGTCAGAACTGATTCCGTAACGCCCAGCGTTCTCACTAAAGAAACCAGAGTTACCGAAAATCATCACGAAACGGAAAAGACATACGACCTTGACGTTAGAGGAGACGCAGTTGGGCCCATAAAATTGACAAACGCAACAGGAAATTTGGTTGGCGCAAAATTGAAGTGCTTGTATACAAATGCGCAAAGCCTTTTATCAAAACTTGATGAGTTAAAAATTTGCCTTGCCGAAGTATCTCCGGATGTGATAGCAGTAACCGAAACCTGGCTGTCGGGCAGTATTCTAGATAGCGAAATAACATTGTCTGGGTACCAAATATATCGGAGGGACAGAGAAAACCGACAGGGTGGTGGAATAATTGTGTATGTGAAAGACGTGCTAATAGTGTCTGACAAGACGAGCAAGTTTGCGTGCAGCACTGAAGCCATATGGTTGAACATCAAGGCTCTTGGCTCTCCATGTCTAGATGTCCTCATTGTCTATCGGCCACCTAGGATAGACCGAGTCGCGGACACCCACTTGTTGGAACAATTAGAAAAGTTCTCCAGTAGACCTAATGTAATGATTATGGGTGACTTCAACGCACCAGGAATTAACTGGAGCACTGTTCAATCATCATGCCCGAAATCAACTTTTGATTATGTTTTTCTGCAAAAGACCTTGAATGCACTCCTCACACAGCATGTCCCTTTCCCCACCAGAACACGTGAAGGACAAAGGGCTAACTGTCTTGACCTGGTTTTCACGAAAACATCAGGCAGCATTGACGAGATTATTTCAATGCCTCCGCTCGGTCGTAGTGATCACGTGGTGCTTATATGGGACTACTCCTTATTCTCCGTTGCCCCTGCTATAGAGGAAAAACGGCGTAACGTTTGGCGAGGAAACTTTCATCAGATGCGAGCAGATATAACACACATCAACTGGACCTCAATATTTTCGAGCACCGTAAACGAAGATTGGGAGTCTTTCCGAAATGTTCTTCTGCAACTTATTGACAACCACTGCCCGCTAACGAGTGTCCATCACAGCAAGCGTCCTGGGTGGCTAGACAGCAACTTAAAAAGGGAAATAAACAGGAAGCACAAGTTGTGGAGAAAATATCGCGAGTCTAATCAAGTCGCCTATTTTAATAAGTATAAAGCACAGAGAAACAAAATGAGAAGCCTTATTCTTACAACGCGAAGAGAATTTGAGAAGACTTTGCTGCAAAAGGCAACGCAGAATCCAAAGTTAGTCTACAGTTACCTCCGTAGATGTACAAGGAATAAACATCAAATACCGCTGATTAAGACTGCCGTGGGCGTCGAAATTTCTGAAAACAGGAAAAAGCCGAGTACTTTTCACAGTTCTACCGCTCAGTCTTCACAAACGAGGCCAGGTTCCTTCGTCCCTCAGTGGATAACCCGCCGACTGCAAGCATTAGCCACATACTATTCTCAGAATTTCTGATCCAAAAGGAATTAAAAGAACTAAAAGAGTCGAAATCCCCAGGACCAGACGAGCTTCCACCCAAGCTTCTGAAAGAACTCGCCAATGAACTTTCCGCACCTTTGTCAGTGCTCTTTCAAAAGTCCTTTGACTCCGGAACACTTCCTTTCGATTGGAAGCTGGCACATATAACTCCCCTTGTACAAAAGCGGTAGCCGGGCGTCAGTGACAAACTACAGGCCCATAAGCTTAACATGCATCCTTGGCAAGATTATGGAAAGGATCATCAAGAGCGAATTGGTGAAATTCCTAGAGACTCATAATTTGTTATCAAGCTGTCAACACGGGTTCAGAAAAGGAAGATCATGCACAACGAATTTGCTGTATTCGATCCAGAGGTGGACCCAAGCACTTGAAGATAGACACGCGGTTCACATTGCCTTCATTGACTTTCAAAAGGCCTTCGATACTGTGCCGCACGAGAGACTGCTTTACAAGCTAGAAAGAATTGGAATCAGAGGTAACCTCCTCAAGTGGATCGAAAACTTCCTCGTGGGTCGGCGCCAGGTTGTGTGCATCGGCCAAGAGAGGTCAAGGTCTGCTGCGGTCGAGAGTGGGGTTCCTCAGGGTTCAGTACTAGGGCCAATACTGTTTTTAATATACGTGAACGATTGTGTCAGGAATCTCGACTGTGAAGCAGCAATGTTTGCCGACGACATTAAAATCTGGAATGTAATCCAGAGCCCTGCTGACGAAGATAAACTGCAGATCAACCTAACTCGGTTGGAGGAGTGGTCGAATCATTGGCTTTTGCGGTTCAACGTCGATAAGTGTACAATACTTCGCTTAGGCAACCCGTCTGGATCTGCCGAAAGTAGAAGTTACTTTCTCAACGGTGAAGCCTTAAAAGACGTGGAAACCCAAAAGGACCTTGGTGTGCTGATGACCACCACCTTAAAACCATCGTCTCACTGCTCGAAAGTGGCGAAGAGGGCAATTTCGGTGTTGCATGCCATCAGACGAGCCTTTTTGGATTTCGATGAAGATCTTTTTGCTAAGACCTTTGGAACATTCATTAGGCCACATTTGGAATATGCTATGCACGCCTGGAAACCCTGGACAGTTCAAGATCAGAACTGCCTCGAAAGAGTCCAGAGGAAAGCCACCAAAATGGTTAGAAGTCAAAGCTCCTTGCCATATCCCACCCGCCTAATGAATCTTAATCTGTTCCCTTTGAGTTATAGGCAAATGCGTGGTGATCTCCTGCAGACATTCCGCATTGTGAAGGGATTGGATTGTTGCCTGGAATTCTCGGACTTCTTTGAATTTGCCACCACGACCCATCTCCGAGGTCACCCATTGAAACTGCGTGTCCAGCAGGCGAGACTGGATGTGCGCAAGTTCTCCTTCTCTGTCAGAGTGGTTAAACCATGGAATGCCCTCCCTGAAGACGTTGTGATGTCACCATCGCTGGAAAGCTTTAAAAGGAACCTTGACAGTTTTATGTTCCGCAACGAGCCTGAGCGATGAGGCATTTATCTTAACCCTCGAGAGTCGTGCACCACTTGTCAAATTTTATGACCGCCTTTTGTACCTTGGCAACCCACACGGTTTCTCTGTATACCGCACTTAATTTTACGTTACAAATAGGGTACTCAAAGGCCCATGCCTATTTCCCTCAATAAATTGAATTGAATTGAATTTAGGTATGATCTAATAAAGTCAGTAAGGGGACTACGGAATCCTATAGCTTCTAGTTTAGCTAGAAGTCGTTTATGAGGCACCTTATCGAATGCCTTACTAAGATCAAAATAGATAACTACTACAGATAGATGATCATTACGAAGAGAGGTTAGTAGATTTAGAAAAGACATGTGGCAGGTTTCACAAGAACGGTCCGGTAAGAAGCCGTGTTGGGAAAAGTTGATAATTTTATTGCTTATGCAAAAATCCGTGATTTGTTTTGCAATTAGTTTTTCGAAGAGTTTAGCAAGAGAGGGCGTTTTATGAACACCGCGATAGTTATGAATGTCCGAGCGGGAACCAGATTTAAAAACTGGTATTATAATAGAAGTTTTCCAATAATCGGGGAAGAAACCATTTTCGAGAAATACTGAGTATAATTTGCTTAGTAAAGGTGGAAAATCCCTTAACTGTTTAATAAGTGAGTTTGGAATGTTATCAGTTCCAACTGAATGTGAATTTTTAGGTGAGCTATTTCTTTTGAATACATGAAGGCGAGAAATTAATAGTTGTTAGAAGTGAATTTGAAAGCAGAGGAATTGTGGGAGTGGGGCTAGTTTCAGTGGTAAAGTGGTTGGCAAAAACGAGTTTAACAATTCTGCTTTGCCCAAATCATCTGTAACAAATTTTCTGTTACAGTCGAGTAAGGGCGGAGTTACATTCAGACGCTTAGCCGATGACCGAACATGAAAGATTTGAGCAACAGATTTGGATGAATTGGCATCACTTAGTGCCCGAGACTCCCTACGCTTATCTCGCGCGAGCCTTATTCTCGATGCTAATTCAAATATTTGTGCAATCCTTAAATGAACTGACAAAGAGCTTTTAGATGAATCTTTAAGTTGCTTTCGTAATTTTTTTAAGTCTGTTCTGGAGAAAATGCGGAACAGTAGAAGAAGCTGAATGTGAATTAAAAATCTTAAACGGGATAAAAAGCCTGGATTTTTTTCTGTGAGGCTCTGCAATAGCTCACGGAAAAAGTTTAGATCGTTGATTGAGAATATGCTATGCCAATCTAGAGTGCTTACGAAATTATTTACTGTTTCATGGTTTATGTTAGCAAAGTCGAGGTTATTGCATTTAACCTCAGGCTTCGTAAGAAGGGGAACTGGAAAACAACAGTGAATTATTGCGTGATCACTTGTAAATAGATCATGATGAAAATTCATAAAGAGAGGGTGAACATCGTTTGTAAAAATTAAATCTAAAATGTTGTCATTTCTAGTAACTGATCTGACCAGTTGGGACATGTTTGTAAAAGTTAATAGTATCGACCAATTTCTGATGTTTAGGCGGAGAGGAATTGGCCTGCCAGTCAATGTCTGGCAGATTAAAATCGCCTACGATTATTTTGACATCAAACTGAGTGTCTGCAACTTTTTCAAATAGTTCACAGAGCTCGCTTTCATTGCCAGAATAACACGGAGGATTATAGACACAGCCAATTACCGCTTTTTTATTGTGCGGGAGGATGACTGAAGCAAAGCATACATTTCCAGAAAAAGACGAAATGTTCAGATGAAAAGGGAAATGTACAAAGGATGACTTAATATAAAGGAGGCAACCACCGCCACGTTTTTCAGCGCGGTCTTGTCGGTACAAATTGAAATTATCTATAGCAAGCGTCGAGTCAGAAATAAGAGAGTGAGCCCAGGATTCAGTGATGCACAGCACATCTGGATCAAGCTCAAAGGCTACTGTTCTAAGCTCAGCCATCTTATTTACAACTGACCTCGCATTGAGTGAAACTAAGCTGAGCGTATTCCTGAGCGGCAGGTTACGCTCATCAGTATTTATAAAAAGGATAATTTGGTGGCGGAGAAGAAAACTGGAAAGAAGAAACGAAAGGTGGGAAACAAAATTGCTCTGGTCTACAATTTGTCGAAATGTTACTGTTAAGAGAACTGAGATTATTGTACAGCGGCATATTTGGTTGAAAACCTTGGAAGGGAAGGCTATATTGTGGCGTTTGAAAGATAGGGGGTGGCATAGAAATGAGATTTTGAGGGACGTTAGCGAAAATTGGCGGAAAACGTGCATTTGAAAAAGGAATAATTGATTTCGAAAAACTGGTAGCATAATTAGAAGCCTTAAATATTTGTGGATTTCGGACAATTTTTGGGTTGGGAAAGATGCTAACGTTAGCGTTCGCAGCTGTTGTATATGCTGAGGGGTTAGCAGGTTTCCCATCGGTAATGCCATTGCTGATCTTAAAGCCTGGATTAGCCACAGATTTAGATTTACTAGGAGTTTTCTTAGGGTTAGTAGATTTGGCAGGTATAGCCGGCATGGTTTGCTTGGGATGAGAAAGAAGTGGAGTTGATACAATTTCCCTCAAACCAGAAACAAGGTTAACGGGTGAAGATTCAGCTGGAATCGAAATTCCTGTCGATCCGGAGGGCCGTGGGCTTGCTTTAGCTTCAGGACAAACCTCTGAGATAACTTTTGGTATTGAAGGTGTAGACCAAGGCTTCTTGTTTGCTAATGAGGGTGAAACCCGACGTTCCATTGGGGTTTTATCCCTACAGATAAACAACTTGTTTTTTTCAAATATTGAGCTGAGTGCTCATGCCTAGAGAAAATAAGGTCAACTTCAATCGCTGAAAAAATTTTGACCAGAATAGGAGGGTTTTTACTACGGGAAGATAACCTTTTAGCTTCAGCGACTTTAAAGTTAAAGCCACACGAGTAAAGGAAATGAATTGCAACGTCCAGAGGGATTTTACTCTTGGGAACGTTTTTTAAAAGAAAAAAACTAACATGCTCAGCGTGTAAAGGAGACGGTGGTGCGGAGCATTATCGAAGGCCTTTTGGAAATCAATGATAGCCACACACACATTGTCTTTTGCAATGAATGCTTTTATCCAGCTTTGCATCGTAAAAAGGAAGTTCGAAACACATGATCGTGCTTTACAACATCCGTATTGTGCATTGGATTAGAGGTTATGGGTTTTAATTGAAGATATGGAAGGAATCGCACAAACTGCCTATACCAAAACTCGGCCGACCTTTGTCATTTGACGACTTTAGGCCAATAAATAAACTGCCAGCAGTCTCGAAGAACTTAGACACCTTGATCAAAGACAACATGATGCGTCACCTAACAGAAAATAACCTACTTAATGTGGCTCAGCATGGGTTTCTCGAAAAAAGGTCTTGTGACACCTACCAGCTCTCTTTCTTTGATCATGTGCTACAATCTTGACGCAGCTGTTTTGCAATTTACCCCGTTTACATCGATTTCACGAAGGCTTTGATCGTGTTGACCATGATCTCCTATTGCTAAAACTTGCCTCCTACGGCATAGGTAACAAGCTTCTTAACTTAATATTTTTCTATTTGAATGCCCGCGCACAACGGGTTAAAATGTTTGATGTTATCTCCAACCCCATGCATGTGAGGAGCGAAGTTATTAAGGGAAGCGTGGTCAGCCCGCTTCTATTTTGCCTTTTTGTCAATGATGTTCCTGATTTTGTTCAGTATGGTAGGCCATTTATGTACACTGACGACTTAAATGTTGCCTATCGATATAAACCGGTGGATCGCAACATCGGGCTTGAGTTCTTAAAAAGGATCTTCAGGCCTTCGCTCAGTGATGTCGCACATGGCACCTTTCGCTTTTTTGGCACAGATGCTCCGTTATGGTTATTGGCAACAACCATCAGCCCCACCTAAGCATAGATGGTCACGACATAAACGATCCCAGAGTTAAAAAGGATCTAGGCATATCATATTCTAGTAGTCATAATCTGTCAGAGCACTTTGCCCTGATTGTCTCGAAAGCACGCCAAACTTCTGGGTTTATTCTCAGAAATTTTAAATCGTCAATATTATATTTAGAATCTATATTTGGTTAGCACTGGCAAGCCACTGTCTAAGCAAACATTAGTTACGAAATAAAGTTATGAAAATGTGTGCAGATAAAATGTACAAATGCATAACTTGTCCTGCTATGTCAACAGTAAGCGATGTTTTAAAATTAATTGTGAACTAGAAAAAATAGGCAGTGAAAAAAAAACTCCTACCATAAAAATGGAGGCAGAGTTCAATAAGCCTTCATTTTTTAATAGAAGGTAGGAGAAAAAAACTGCTAAGGAAAAAATTGTCAGGTGGTAGAGTAGGGTAATACGGAAGTAGCATTTCAGAATGAGATAATGAAACGTCGAGGTGATTCGTTCTTGATCACTTAGGCGTATGAAACAAAATCTCATGAAAATGCGTCAATGAACTGAAGTCCTCAGCATCTAAGGATCCAGATTTGAATTCTGATGATGGTGAGTATCCAACAAAACGGCAGAATTTTAGGCTGTGGACCACCGAATGTGTACGTCTGAATGACGTCATCGTTTGGATGATTGGTGATATAAGGGGACATCATGGTAAATGGGTGACTCGAAGTAGCAAAAATATAGTTTCAAGAGGGTCACTTAAATTCCCGATGGTCCTTTCTCCGAGTCATGGGGAAAGCTACTGGGAAAGGATGAGGAAAATAAAAGATTAATAGAATCAGTGTTAAGATAAATGCGCAGTCTTCGCTTGAATGCAGATAGCCTAGTTAACGACCTAATTTCAATTGGCAAAGTATCCCAAAGAAAACTATACCTAGAAGCAAAGAAGAGAGAGCGTTTACACGTGGAGGATGCAGGGGGAGGTATAATAAGTGCAGAAGGCTTCTTGTTTGCTAATGAGGGTGAAAACCGACGTTCCATTGGGGTTTTATCCCTAAAGATAAACAACTTGTTTTTTTTTCAAATATTGAGCTGAGTGTTCATGCTTAGAGAAAATAAGGTCAACTTTAATCGCTGAAAAAAGTTTGACCAGAACTGGCGGGTTTTTGCTACGGGAAGACAACCTTTAAGCTTCCGCTACTTTAAAGTTAAAGCCGCATGAGTAAAGGAAATGAAATGCAACGTCCAGCGGGATTTTACTCTTGGGGACGTTTTTTAAAAGAAAATTAAATCTTCTCTTATGTTGGTCAATTGACTCGGTACTGACCATGTTTATAAAAGGCTCTAGTTTCACGCATTGTTGAGAAGTGAGTGAAGACAACTTTCCCTCAAAAATAGTACCAAGGATGGTGAACAGAGAACCCTATTTAGACATAAAGGTATTAAAGTTTTCCAGTGCGTCAAGGTCTAATTTCTTCATGCTTAAGGAGGGTTGCTCTAGTGGAAGTTTTTCGCGAAGTGGATGTTTGCGTCTAAGCACTGACTGAAGTTTCATATTGATTTTAAAATATAAGTATTTTTCAAATCGATAATACGAAATGAAAATTGTCACTAGTGACGTTTTGCAGAATAAAAAGATGTAATATTTGAAATATGTGTTTTAAGCAAGGCACTGCAAGCAAATATCTGCTAGGTAACGAGTTTAAACTGAAAATAGAATTGACGAGGAGGCTATCCAAGATGAAAAATTATACCAACTGGTATTCCAGTTACTGCAAATTATTCTTCGCTGGAAAAAAAGGTAAACTTACAAAATTTCAATTTTATTTCTAGAATTAACCTTTATATTCCCTCCTTTTGACGTAAATCTGCGAGTACTTTAATGAGGCTATGTAGGGTGAAAAAGGTTAAAAACTTTATATTTTACCCTTTTGCAATTGCAAAAACTGCAAGTGTGTGCAGCTAATAATAAGGTAGAAATACAATAAATTGTCAATAATTAAGCTAATATTTTCAACAGAAAACGTAGCAATCGGTTTAAAATTCGAGAATTCACTTATCTTCAAATTTGAAACAACCGCCTTTGACCTTGACCTTGACCTTATAATCAGCCTCAATAAAAATGTATGTCAGGCCTAGTCTGGAATACTGCTCGTTTCTTTTAAGCCTTCTGCACGCTTGCGAACGGAAGAAGATGGAATCAGTCCAGCAATTCTTTACAAAAAGGGTTTTATATTCAGAACACCGAAATCTGACCCACCAACGACGCTGTGAGTTTACAAGCCTTGATCCACTGTTGCTTCACAGATTACAAAAAACACAATTTTGACTAAACTTTTAAACAGTTGTTCCTTTAACCCCCTTACATCTCTGAGGCAGCTTGACCAATCTCGGCGCACCAGTTATCGAGATGTATTTTTATTTCTGCCTTTGGCACGCACCGTTAGATAACGACGGTTGTTTTCGATAAACTCTATAGCAATCTGGAATAAGCTACTTAGAATTATCAAAATTTAGCAAAGCTATCCGTTGTTTAATAGAGCTGTCACTAGTTTTCTACATTCAGGAAACCTTCCAAAATCTTTAAATGCTGACTTTGTGGAAGCTTTCTTCCGCGGCGATGTCGTTTACAAACTCTGAATCCTGTGCCGGACTTCATGCTGAGGTTGACAGCTAACAGCCGTTCGCTGGTGCAAAATACGGGATCCATAACACTGAATGGATAAGTCCTTCACCGGGCACCTGTGTTAACACGTCCCTGTCCTGAACTTTAATCCCTCAATTGGCTGCAGTTTTTTCTCCTGAAAAACACTCGAAACAACGATCAGGAGTTATTTCACTGTCAGCTTGACCCTCAACTGTATATTTTTTGACCTTGTCTGTAAACTGGCAATAAATAAATAAACCATTTATTCCTTTATTTCAATATTCTATAAAACTTTCCAACAAATTTTTTATTTGGGTCTTTAAAGTCAATGCCTATGACCCGCAACTATACTGAGCTATATACAGAACTATATTGAGGTCAGACTGACAGACCTGAATTTTGTAGCAAGTGCAAAACTACCAATTTTGTGAAGCGGTGAAATCTGTGATGTTTTCCATTAAGTAGGAATAATTCCTGTATCGAACGCTTTCTGACACAGAAAGGATAGTTGTTTGACCAGTTCTCAAGCGATTTCGAGGAGCTGCTTTGCTGTAATCTCATCGGGGTCATTAGGTATACATTTTTTGACCTTGCTTGTAAACTGGCCATAAATATATAAAATAAAAATTAAATAAAATATGATTTGATAATGTACAGTGACATTCTATTGGATTTAACAAAAACTCGTTGAATAAATTCCATTCCTCAGGGACGTTCCCGGAAAAGAGATGACCGCAGTCTATTCGTGTTGCCTCAGCACCCATTTTGCAAAATTCACATCGCCATAGATTAGGCCTGGTTTCATTTATTGCAGATGGTACATAATATAAACCATGCTCCCATAAAAGTACTGCATGATCATCCATTGAATCTACGTGTGAAGGTGTCCTGAATGTAGAAAACTAGTGATAGCTCGTGTAAACAAGGGCTAACTTTGCTGAATTTTGATATTTCTGGGTAGCTTATTCCAGATTGCTATAGCGTTTACCGAAAAAAACTGTCGATATCTAACTGTGCGTGCCAAAGGAAGAAATACAAATACCTCTCGATGACTGGTGTGCCGAGAGTGGTCGAGGTGCCTCAGAGATGTAAGGGGTTAAATGTACGACTGTTTACAAGTTGAAACAGTAAAAATAGTCCCTTTTGTAATCTGTGAAGCCACATTGGGTCAATACTTGTAAGCTCAGAGCGTTGTTGGTAGGACAGGTTTCGGTGTTCTGAATAGAAAACCCTTTTTGTAAAGAAGTTCTGGACAGAATTTATCTTCTTTCGTTCACAAGCGTGCAGAAGGCTAAATAGAAATGAGCAGTATTCCAGACTAGGCCTGACATACATTTTAAAGAGGCTGATTCTAATATTGACGGTTTAAAAATTTCTGAGAATAAACCCAGTAGTTTGGCGTGCTTTCAAGACAATCAGGGCGCAGTGATCTAAAAGATTAAGACTACTAGAATATGATATGCCCAGATCCTTCATAACTCTGGGCACGTTAAGATCATGACCATCTATGCTTAGGTGGGGCTGATGGTTGTCGCCAATAACCATAACGGTGCACTTGTGACAAGAAAGTGAAAGGCGCCATGTGCGACACCACTAAGCAAAGGCCTGAGGATCCTTTTTTAAGAGCTCAAGCCCGATGTTGCGATCGACCGGTTTATATTGATACGCAACTTTTTAAATCGTCAACGTACATAAAGGGCCTACCATACTGAAAACAATCAAGAACATCGTTGGCAAAAAGGCAAAAAACAAGCGGGTCGAGCACGCTGCCCTGAATAACTCCACTCCTCACATGCGTGGGGTTGGAGGTAACATCAGAAATTTAAACACGTTGTACGCGAGCATTCAAATAGGAAAATATTAAGTTCAGAAGCTTGTGACCTATGCCGAAGGAGGCAAGTTTTAACAGTACGAGATCATGGTCAACACAATCAAAAGCCTTCGTAAAATCGAAGTAAATGGTGTAAATTGCAAAACCGCTTTCTCTAGATTGTAGCACATGATCAAAGAAAGAGGGCTGGCAAGTGTCAAAAGACATTTTTTCGAGAAGATCTTGCTGAGCCGCATTAAGTAAGTTATTCTCTGTTAGGTGACGCATCATCTTGTCTTTGATCAAGATCTCGAAGTTCTTTGAAACCGCTGGTAGTGTTTTTATTGGCCTAAAGTCGTCAAATGACGTAGGTCGGCCGTGTTTGAGAATAGGCAGTATCTGCGATTCCTTCCATAAAATAGGTAAAGTTTTCACTTTCACGAGCAAGATTAAATATCTTATACAGAAGGGACGGAAATATATCGTTTGCATCCGCCTTTAGAACGCAGACCGGGACGCCATCTGGTCCGGGACTGTCAGACTGACGAAAACGCCGAATGGCTACGGTCACGTCCCCGAGGGAAAAAAGTTATGGTTTCGAGGACGTTACCGGTCCAAACCCGGATGTAAGGAAAGAGAGCAACCGAATGTTCACTTAAAGTTCTAGACAAGAAATTATTGAAGCTATCAGCAGTCAACTTAGCGTCAGCTGTAGCGTTTCATAAGGCGTCTCGAAGTACGGGGTGCTGCGTTGTTCTCTGCGCTTTTACTGTGCGCGAAAAGAGCTTCGCAACATTTAACGAAGGGTTTTCGGCAAACGTAACCTCATCAGCTTGTCGTTTTTTTGTCAGAGGGCATACAATTGAAGGAGATCCAAGTCATGTTTACTCGCTCCTTCGGAATTACTGACGCTGACTCAAGAACGCCCTTTATGATAACATTATGTTTTCGACTAAATCGAGCGCCCGTTACAATTCAGGTCTTTTAACTGAGTGAGTACTTGTTACCAGTTCACTTGGTCCGAAAGGTCCTGATAAACCGGGTGTTGGGCAGGCTGGAGCCAAATCTGTGCACGACTTGGTCTTCTTAGACCTTTACCTCTTTGACTTTACAAACTCGCCAACCTCTTCAACATCGCATGTTGATGAAACGTCTACCAACGATGTAGCGATGGTCGGTAAAGCCAGATTAGTGATGATGCTACCCGAACTTTGTACTGGTGGAGTGGAGCAAGGACTAGATGGGGCTCCCTTCGGAAGTAGTGAAAATTCCTCTGGTTAACCGGGTTCAGCAATCGCGATATGTTTAATGTGACTTGTATGAAAGTTTGAAGAAGATATATATGAATACGAATTTCGCTTTTTGGTAGGTTTATACCGAACAGTAGCTTTTTTAAAAGTTGGGCAAGATATAAATTTTTTTAAGTTATCTATTTCTTGTCTTAGATTGCTTATTTCATACTCCATCCCTGAGAATTTCTGCTGTAGGCTTAAACACCCCATGCAAGTTTCGTCTTCGTAAGCTACATTAGTTAAGCTTACTGAACTTTTACCCCGTTTAGCGGGAGGTGAACAATTAGTAGAATAACGATAGTTAAATTGTTTTCTGCTTGTCCATTAATTTGCTTAACAAGAGCCTATGCCAATATGGCCGAGTGGGCAGAGGCGCGGATAGATGGTTCCAAGCAATTTTGTGGTGCAGATTCAAAACTAGGTCGTGGACCAATTTTTGTGACAATAAACTAAAGGAACTTGAGTTTTGCATGTTAGGATTGCCACAAAATTAACAAAGAGTCAGTTAGGATACTCAACAAAAGAATATGAAAATATAAGGTCTCAGCCTTTGGTTTGAGCCCCTTCCGCGATTGAAAGCAGATGCAGGGAGCACACAGCCGGCGTGAGTTTCAGAAATCAGCAAAACTCGAGGCTATCAATTCCAGTTGAGGTCAATCCTGGTGCAGGGGAGAATCCTCAGCAGTAGAATTTTTGTTTTTTTAAGCCTCAGAATCCTTACTTCCAATTCGTAATTTACGAACTCAGGGGAATATATAGACAATTCTTTAATAATTTTCCAGCACCGTGTCTTCTACACTGAGGTAGAGACTAAAAATTCGCAGGCTCGAGGGACATGAAATTCGAAACAAATTTCAAACGACGCGCCAATTATATCTTTGGATGTTATGGTTACTTCCGTTGAACATTTTAAGAAAAACATGGACCAGTATAGCAGTGCCCAGTGTAGTTTTCCCAGATCTTCTTAGTCAAGTCCCACGTAAACTCGTATTATTACAATACTACTTTCTATATTAAAGTACCACTTTTATAGCATTTGTATTATCTCAAACTCGTCGCATATGCCTCACTCACGAGAATCTTGTCAACAACAATAGCATGTTCTCATGCTACTCGTAATATTTGAGAACACGATTATGTTTACTATTTTTCGATTAGCCAACAGCTGCTTGTTTTTCCACAGGCTATTATTTTTTTCACTGTCAGCTTGACCCTCTACTGTATATATATATATATATATATATACTTATATATATATATATATATATATATATATATATATATATATATATATATATTTTTTGACCTTGACTGTAAACTGGCAATAAATAAATAAAATAAAATAAAATAAAATAAAAATCACTTTTTTACATTTTCATGATGTGTCAGCGAATTTTTAGCCATACTGTAACCAAGAGAAAGTTCAAAGGCGTTTGCATATCTTTCCCTTGATAAACTGAACTGATCTGAAAAAAGTGCAAGTAGGCAGTTAACCTCGTTTTTACTTTCAGGAACTTTAGAGAAGGCGAGATCTAAACAATAAGCCTGTTGTCCTACACGTGCTCTCGTTGGAATAAACATATTTTTGCATGAGGAGAGCTTCAAGTGTTGTCTTTAGCAGACGGTGATCGAAGGAATACTTTGAGCACTGTGTTTACAGATTGTTCCATCGAATGCTGGCTACATTGAAGTCACCCATAAAAACATCATCAGGTTGACTTCTAATCTCCTTCATTTTCTCCAACACAGAAGTATCAGCGTCAGTGTCCATCCCTGGTGGTCGGTGGAGAGTCATGACTTCAAGGGACTTCCCTCCCCGTGTCTTTATAGTCATCCAAAATGCCTTGATACCATTGGTAATCTTCTCTGTCTTTTCAAACACTTTGAAATTGCTCTTTATTTACATCGCAACTCCTCCACACAGGTGGTGAATTCGGTCCCTACTGAACAAATGGTATCCGGATAATGCTACTTCACAATCGCTGACGTTCTGTGACAGCCATGTTTCTGTGATTTCTATAATATCATAAGACAGAACGGCTACCTGTTTTCTTAGTTCGACGAGCTTCGAAAACAGACGTTGGGCGTTGGTATACAGAAATTTAAGTTTGTTACCCTTGGCAGAGCCAAATGCCGTTTGTCTTGAGTTTGCCAATATTACTTTGCCGCCGCCATCATGAGCATTGTCTGGTTCCAGAGCAATGCCACGTTACTCTTTATCATGCGTCACCGGAAAGAAACCAGGCTGTTCTCTCGAGCTGCAAGTCTCTTATTCGATTTCATCACTAATTTGTGGCGTTTCAGATGTTTTACTGGATAGGAGTCCGGTTGCATTATTACCTCCTTATGAGAGTTTCAAATGTTGGTCTTTCTAGACGGACGAAATTTAGCCTCATCCTTGCTGTACACAAAGAAAGGTCATCGTTATCCTTTCCTTTGGGGTAGGAGCGTTTGATTCAGGTAGACTCTGGATACTTACGCAATCCTCATGGTCAAGGGCGTCCTTTAATACACTGTAATGACCTGAGGGATTCATAAGAGTTGTTTTTGACTTCATGCTCCTGCGCGTTGGTTTTTTCGCTCTTAACTCAGAGCTCTTTAGATTTGCTGGAATAGCTGACAGAAGTTAAATTTGATATCGGGACTGCCTTTGGAAGAGGCATTGTTCAAGTTATCCTGATATTAATGTTATCCAAATTGGCATTAACCTGATTGCAATTCATGAATTCAGAAGCTTCTACGACGGTATTATCTTTAATTATTTGCGATTTGTGCTTGCCTTTTTTGTTGTAACACAGGTAATTTCTTTCTGTCTATCAACATTCTGCATAAGTAGCTTCCGTAAATCCCCAACATCCTCTTCCATTTTTGAGTTTGCTCAATATACGGGTACAGCTAACGCAATGTACATCTTCGTAACCCACACTGTTTATGGTAAGTACGCTTTCTGCTCGCTTTGACTATAGTGGGCTGCAGGCATTAAGAGCACAAGCACAAATCCTGTAAGTGAATGCAATATCGCCAAGCTTTCTTCCTCAAGAAGTGCCGCTGCTTTGCGTGCTATTATCTTCAATTATTAACTGTCCATCAATTATAAAATTTGATGAGTATTTCAAACGAATGATTGCGTCTTTTTTTAGTTAACCAAAATTACTTGATAAAACATATGAAAGATAGTTAGAAGCGAATTAGCCGTTTTGCAGGTCTCCAGGATTCTGAATAACATTTGACCTTGCACAACTTTGACGACTTGTTTTGCTAGGCTGTTTATTGCGCACGAATCAGTTCTGTAGTGGGTTACAATTAGTTGGAAAAAAACAAAATTTTATTCAAATATGATTTCCGATAAGTTTTCACACGAAACGAAAATTCCAAAGACAGGAAATAATTTTGCACGCACATTTCAGTTTTGCAACGTTGGATGCGGTAACTGTGAGGTGGTATCGAGGTCGAAAAAGTCACAGTTAGAGAGCATGTAATCCTGTTGTGCTCAGTCGGGCTCAGTTAACAAGGAGAACTGGGGTTCTACCTTGGCGGTATTGGTTCCTCGAGCTCAACTATCCAGCCCTTTGTCGGTACCTCATAAAATCCTTTGCCCTTGAAATTGGCAGCCTGTGACAAAGAAGATGATTTTTATTTGACGCTCCATTTCTTGCAGTCCCACGCGCGTCTGATCCCCGTCAACGACCACAGCATGGCCGTTTTACCGTGCTTAACGTCTTCTCAGCTAGATACGGTATAAGATGCCTGTCTGACCGCCAACACTCCACTTTCCGAGCTGTGTACATGGCTGGAACAATTACTAAAGCCCACAATTTCCAAAGGGGAGGCAATCGATAATTTCTACACACGTCACCGGGTGATCTGGGAATTACCCAAGGACTATGCGGCTGAATTATGCTGTCTCTGCAGAGCAGCGTACCCATCAATCTCTGAAATGGACTGTAAAAACGCAGTGACCCACCACTTCTTCTACTATTTAGAGCCCCAGTGTTACGCCGATCCCTTCTCCTTTAGAATTTAGAATTTACATTTGGTAAGCACCGGGAAGGCACCGTCTAAGCAAACATTAGTAACGAAATAAAGTTATGACAATTTGTGCAGATAAAATGTACAAATACATAACTTGTCCTGCTACGTCAACAGTTAGCAATGTTTAAAAATTAGTGGTGAACTAGAAATAAATAGGCAGTGAAAAAAACTCCTACCATAAAAATGGAGGCAGAGTTCAATAGGCCTTCATTTTTGAATAGAAGGTAGGAGAAAAAAACTGCTTAGCAAAAAATGGTCAGGTGGTAGAGTAGGTTAGGGTAATACTGAAGTAGCAGTTCATAATGAGATATTGAAACGTTGAGGTGATTCGTTCTTGATCATTTAGGCGTATGAAACAAAATCTCACGAAAATGCGTCAATGAACTTAAGTCCTCAGCATCTTAGGATCCATAATTGAATTCTGATGATGGATAGTATCCAAAGAAACGGTAGCATTTTAGACTGTGGACCACCGAATGTGAACGTCCGAATGACGTCATCGTTTGGAGTACTGGTGATATAAGGAGACATCATAGTTCATGGGCGACTCGAGGTAGTGAAAATATAGTTTCAAGAGGGTCACTTAAATTCCCGATGGTCCTTTCTCCGATTCATGGGGAAAGCTACTGGGAAAAGATGAGGAAAATAAAAGGTTAATAGAATCAGTGTTAAGATAAATGTGCAGTCTTCGCTTGAATGCAGATAGACTATTTAACGACCTAATTTCAATTGGCAAGTTATTCCAAAGAAAACTATACCTAGAAGCAAAGAAGAGGGAGCGTTTACACGTGGAGGATGCAGGGGGAGGTATAATTAATGTAGAATTTCTTAGGTTGTAAGGAAGACTAACGGGGGTAATGACAGAATGTTTGGGGAGAGTTGAGCTATTATTTAGTCGGAAAAGGAGGAAAAAGCCTGCTTCAAGTCTCCTGACCCAAAGAAATTTTAGCTTCATTAGCTGGCATCTTGTTGAGTAGGATGTAGTTAAAAGAGTCGGATATAGGAGTTTTTTGTGAAATTTCTTTGGACATTTTCTATTTTTGAACGGCTAGATTCGTTCATTAAACCAAAGAAAGGACAGCAAAATTCAAGAATCGGAAGTACAAATATACGATGAAGTCTTAATTTGATTTCAGGGAGGTAGAAATTATAAGAAATAAAGCCACAAATCTGAGCAGCTTTGGCCGTTATTCTATCGGCATGAGCCGAAACATCTAATTTATTGGTGTAGCTTAAGCCCAAGTCCTTGATGGAGGAACATTCAATCATAGGGCAACATTCAAAGATAAGAGGTTGCGGCAGCCTTACAGGCCCAAATCTCATGATGCGACACTTAGTAGGTGAGAACTCCATAAGCCATGTGGAGCTCCAGGCCGAAAGAGCGTCTAAGTCTGAGTGAATTTGTTCTAGGCACCGTTCGATCGAAGAGTTAGAGAAGGAATACACACATTTGAGGTCATCAGCATAAATATAAGATTGAGAATGTTTAACTATCGATAAAATATCATTTATATACAGTAAGAACAACAAAGGAACTAATACGGTACCTTGAAGGACACCACTAACAATCGGGGTAGCACTTGAGTATGAGGACCCTACTAAAACCTTTTGTTTTCGATCATTTAGGTATGATCTAATAAAGTCAGTAAGGGGACTACGAAATCCTATAGCTTCTAGTTTAGCTAGAAGTCGTTTATGAGGCACCTTATCGAATGCCTTACTAAGATCAAAAAAGATAACAACTACAGATAGATGATCATTACGAAGAGAGGTTAGTAGATTTAGAAAAGACATGTGGCAGGTTTCACAAGAGCGGTCCGGTAAGAAGCCGTGTTGGGTAAAGTTGATAATTTGATTGCTTAAGCAAAAATCGGTGATTTGTTTTGCAATAAGTTTTTCGAAGAGTTTAGCAAGAGAGGGCGTTTTATGAACACCGCGATAGTTATGAATGTCTGAGCGGGAACCAGATTTAAAAACTGGTATTATAATAGAAGTTTTCCAATAATCGGGGAAGAAACCATTTTCGAGAAATACTGAGAATAATTTGCTTAGTAAAGGTGGAAAATCCCTTAACTGTTTAAAAAGTGAGTTTGGACTGTTATCAGTTCCAACCGAATGTGAATTTTTTAGGTGAGCTATTTCTTTTTGAATACATGAAGGCGAGAAATTAATAGTTGTTAGAAGCGAATTTTAACGCAGAGGAATTGTGGGAGTGGGGCTAGATTCAGTGGTAAAGTGGTTGGCAAAAAACGAATTTAACAATTCAGTTTTGCCCAAATTGTCTGTAACAAATTTTTTGTTACAGTCGAGTAAGGGCGGAGTTACATTCAGACGCCCGCTTAGCCGATGATCGAACATGGAATATTTGAGCAACAGATTTGGATAAATTGGCATCACTTAGTGCCCGAGACTCCCTATGCTTATCTCTTGCGAGCCTAATTTTAGATGCTAATTCAAATATTGGTGCAATCCTTAAATGAACTGACAAAAAACTTTAAGATGTATCTTTAATTTGTTTCCGTTATTTTAAAAGTCTGTTCTGGAGAAAATGCGGAACAGTAGAAGAAGCTGTATTTGAACTAAAAATCTTAAACGGGATAAAGGCCTGGATTTTTTCTGTGAGGCTCTGCCGAAGCTCACGGAAAAATTTGGATCGTTAATTGAGAATATGCTTTGCCAATCTAGAGTGCTTACGAAATTATTTATTGCTTCATGGTTCATGTTAGCAAAGTCGAGGTTATTGCATTTAACCTCAGGCTTCGGAAGAAGGGGGACTGGAAAACAACAGTGAATCATTGCGTGATCACTTGTGAAAAGATCATGATGGAAATTCATAAAGAGAGGGTGGACATCGTTTGTAAAAATTAAATCTAAAATGTTGTCATTTCTAGTAACTGATCTGACCAGTTGGGACATATTTGAAAAGTTAACAGTATTGACAAATTTCTGATGTTTAGGCGGAGAGGAATTTGCCTGCCAGTCAATGTCTGGCAGATTGAAATCGCCTACGATTATTTTGATATCAAATTGAGTGTCTGCAACTTTTTCAAATAGTTCACAGAGCTCGCTTTCATTGCCAGAATAACACGGAGGATTATAGACACAGCCAATTATCGCTTTTTTATTGTGCGGGAGGATGACTGAAGCAAAGCATACATTTCCAGAAAAGGGCGTAATGCTCAGCTGAAAAGGGAAATGTACAAAGGATGACTTAATATAAAGGAGGCAACCACCGCCACATTTTTCAGCGCGGTCTTGTTGGTACAAATTGAAATTATCTATAGCAAGCGTTGAGTCAGAAATAAAAGAGTGAGCCCAGGATTCAGTAATGCACAGCACGTCTGGATCAAGCTCAAAGGCTACTGTTCTAAGCTCAGCCATCTTATTTACAACTGATCTCGCATTGAGTGAACCTAAGCTGAGCGTATTCCTGAGCTGCAGGTAACGCTCATTAGTTTTTTTAAAAAAGGAAAATTTGGTGGCGGAGAAGAAAACTGGAAAGAAGAAACGAAAGGTGGGAAACAAAATCGCTCTGGTCTAAAATTTGTCAAAATGTTATTGGTAAGAGAACTGAGATTATTGTACAACGGCATATTTGGATGAAAAACTTGGAAGGGAAGGCTATATTGTGGCGTTTGAAAGATAGGGGGTGGCATAGAAATGAGATTTTGAGGGAAGTTAGCATAAATTGGCGGAAAACGTGCATTTGAAAAAGGAACAAATGATTTCGAAAAACTGGTAACATAATTAGAAGCGTTAATTATTTGGGGATTTCGGACACTCTTTGGGTTGGGAAAGATGCTAATGTTAGCGTTCGCAGCTGTCGTAGATGCTGAGGGGTTAGCAGGTTTCCCATTGGTAATGACATTACTGATTTTAATGCCTGGATTAGCCAATGATTCAGATTTACTGGGAGTTTTCTTAGGGTTAGTAGATTTTGCAGCTATAGCAGGCATGGTTTGCTTGGGATTAGAAAGAAGTGGTTTTGACACAATTTCACTCAAACCAGGAACAAGGTTAACGGGTGAAGATTCAGCTGGAATCAAAATTCCTGTCGATCCGCAGGGCCGTGTGCGTGCATTAGCTACTGGACAAACCTCTGAGATAGCTTTTTGGTATTGAAGGTGTAGACCAAGGCTTCTTGTTTGCTAAGGAGGGTGAAACCCGACGTTCCATTGGGTTTTTATCCCTACAGATAAACAACTTATTTTTTTTCAAATATTGAGCTGAGTGCTCATGTTTAGAGCAAATAAGGTCAACTTCAATTGCTGAAAAAAGTTTGACCAGAGTAGGCGGGTTTTACTACGGGAAGACAACCTTTTAGCTTCAGCGACTTTAAAGTTAAAGCCGCACGAGTAAAGGAAATGAAATGCAAAGTCCAGGGGGATTTTACTCTTGGGAACGTTTTTTAAAAGAAAATTGAAACTCCTTTTATGTCGGTCAATTGACTCAGTACTGACCATGTTTATAAAAGGCTCTAGTTTCACGCATTGTTGCGAAGTGAGTGAAGACAACTTTCCCTCAAAAATGATACCAAGGATCGTGAAGAGAGAACCATATTTAGACATAAAGGTATTAAAGTTTTCCAGGGCGTCAAGGTCTAATTTCTTCATGTTTAAGGTGGGTTCCTCCAGTGGAAGTTTAACGCGAAGAGGATGTTTGCGTCTAAGCACTGACTGGGGTTTCATATTGATTTTAAAATATAAGTCGATAATACGAGAGAAAAATTGTCACTAGTGACGTTTTACGGAATAAAAGATGTAATATATGAAAAATTTGTTTTTAGCAAGGCACTGCAAGCAAATATCTGCAAGGTAACGAGTTTAAACTGAAAATAGAATTAGCGAAGAGGCTATGCAGGATGAAAAATTATATCAACTGGTATACAAGTTAATGCAAATTATTCTTCGCTGGAAATAAAGTAAACTTACACATTTTCAACTTTATTTCTTGAATTAAACTTTAGATTCCGTCCTTTTGACGTAAATCTGCGATAACTTTAATGAGGCTATGTAGGGTGAAAAAGTTTAATAAACTGTATATTTCTCCCTTTTGCAATTGCAATAACTGCAAGTTTGTACAGCTGATAATTAGGTAGAATTACAATAATTTGTCAATAATTAAGCTAATATTTTCAACAGGAAACGAAGAAAAAGGTTGAAAATTTGAGAATTCACTTATCTTCAAATTTGAACAAACCGCCTTCGACCTTGACCTTATTCAAGATTCCGATATCCATTTTCGTGTGCCTGAATATCACAATTTCTATAAACAATTATAGGCTGATCCTGGTTAACAGACAATATGTGATCCAATGACAACTTATTTCGTTGAGTCCTGACTTTGGGAACAGATTATTGGCCAAAAATCAAAAGCTTGGAGACGAGCGAATTTCAATCGGAATTCCAACGCCGCCGCAATAGAAACAATATGAGCAATAAATGCGCCTATTCGTTCAAAACCACTTTAAAAAAACAACAAATGATATGAAGAATATTCAGGAACGACTCAGCCGTTTGCGGAGGTCAAAGGTCCTGGATAACTTCACGCCAAAAGTCAGTCCTCAATCAACTTTAACAATCTTTTCAGTCTCTTGGTGCGTTACATAAGCCTCTTCTGAGTTGCAGCACTGTCGTCATTGCTGTGCGGATTGGTGTTTGGCGGGTGTAAAAGTGTGTGCTCCTCTCCATCCCACCACTGCCACCAATGTAGCGGCAGTTGCTTAAAGGCGTTGTTTTGTTTCGTGTGACCACTTTTTGTTTTTTTTTCAAATAAGACTGGTAAGCAGTAATGCCGAACTCCGTAGCCGTACCGTCTTCTTCCATGTTGGATAACAAAGCTGAGAAAACAGTATTTGCGTACATTATTTATCTTCTTGAATTTCCGTCGTCGCGAGGATAAACTTCCATCTCCTCCATCTCCATTTTGGGCACTCTTGATCGTTCTCCATCTAAAATGGCTTCTGAATGAGTCTGAAATACATCGTACTGGCGAAGCCTTCGTAACTTACATCCATCAAACATATGACACGCTGTCATTTTGGCAAGAGGCGATTTCCTTGCATATAATCCAAAACTTCAGACATTATTCTTTGATATTGCAGCCAGTGGTGCAGTAGTTCCGTTAGCTTTTGCAACAAAAAGGTGCAAATGATCATGTTTCACTTATAGCGCATATTTTGCCCACGTTGTGCAATGTCCTTAGGGTATATTTTCAACTTCGAGTATCATATGAAGCTCGAAAGTACCCGAAGTCAAATCGAGATCTAATGTAAAGATGGAATCAAAGTTTCTCAATTTTCTCTATTAGCCCAGATTACTAGCAGATTACTAGCGCCAGCCCGGAAGTCCATAAAATCTTAACTCTTAACCCAATTGGTTCTTTCCGATCTACAACGTATGATTTACGCATACCCATTGGTCTATTCTATGTTAACCTATCAAATCGTCTGGAGAATACGACATAAATACCGAGGAGAATTAAGGCTCATCACTTTTGACCGGAGACTGCTCTCTGACGCTTCTCCAGCCATCGCCTTTCCTTCTCCTACGGACCTCCCGAAGATCTCCCCAGGACAGCCAATACCCACCAAAGGATCCTCTCATGACCAAGCCCCCAATAGAATATCAACTTTTAGCTTCAAATAATCCCTAAACTCTTCACCTTGCCTACTGTCTTGTTCTTTCTTGGGCGTCGTTAATTTGGATTCGTCGCGCATCTAATACGGGCCCACTACACTAATCAGGTGCGTCTTTTGTGCACGCGACAAAGGCAAGCATCCAAGGCCAACCGGCGACCAATTATTTGCCAACCTTGAAGTGCTCACAATAGTCAAACTTCGACTCCAGTTTCATTGCTATTAGGATAGTGGTCAGAAGGATACCGGCTGTTTCTTTTGCAGTCCTGGTGTAAATGTATAAAGATAAAGATTTCACTTTTTCGAATCCAAATCTGCATAGCGAAAATCGGTAAGATCGTCCAGTGTACCGAAATCTAGGCGAATGTAAAATACTCGGAGGTCGAAATGTTTCAAACCAGTTTTGAAAATTCTTTATAAACCTTAGGAACTCAATGCGTCTAACGTAGTAAGTATTCAGCAGACGGCTTCACCCGTCCATAACTTTCCGCAATAGTATGGACTTTCAGAAGTAACTGCGCAGCTTTCACTCGTCTACGTGTCTTTGAGGTTTATCAGGTACTGATGGTAGAGAAGCAAACGCTGTTGTTTCGTCGAAATCACCAAAGATCACGACCGTCTCACGGAGCCGTTTAGATGTGCCTGTGATTGGTATCTAGTGAAAAATAATCGCCCTATGCTAACCTATATTCCCCTCCCACAGTTTTAGATTACAATGGCCAGACAAAGTTAAGGCAACTGAATTCGCATACGGACCGGCAGGGTTACCCACCGTTATGCTACTATCTACGCGCATCACACACATGCTTGTTTGCAGATGTCAAAGAAGAGGGCCGAATATCTCCAAGTTCTCAACGATCAAAATAATCGAAAAAACTGAATTAAGGAGCCATTGTACTCTGTTCATCCATCAGGTGGAAGACCAAGTGAATCACTCGGTAGGCAACCTCTCAAAGTTACGAAGTTTTACTGATCATAAACGCTTCCGATATGGTACTACAGGAAATGAAGCTCAATATCAAGTTTCCTCTATTTTCCTTCTCCCTTTAGGAACCAGTGACCATTTGTAGCAAAACAGGGTGTCGGTGTTACTTGACAAAGTAGCTCGGATGAGCCCAAACGCAACAGTGCCCTCGGTTCTGTAAGCTCAAGAAACACACAGTGCACATCACAGTGCGCAAATCCTTTCTGACTGCAATAAAACTAAAAAAATTCGTTAGGCGAGGGTTTGTGGTGGACCAAATTCGAGCTACTGAGGGTCTGCCACAATTCAGACACACACCAATTGACTAGGTAGTTACGTTGTGATGCTTTTGCGGGACATTTATTCTAGTTGATGCGATCCTTTCATTATGTGAAGACCGTAGTGAGATGACCAAGGCATCGCATTCATCGCATAAAATCTGGCGCCTTAATGCAGACACTGATCTTGGAATGAACTGAGGCACACGAGGGTTTGTCAGTGTAGAAGGCAGGGGGGCAACCCACCGAATACACTGACTATCAACACGTTAACGTGTAAAAAAGGGGTAAATTTAAAGTCCAGTGTTCCAAAGGGTGACATGAATTTTTCACAAAATCTAACTAGTCATGAGTAATTAACGCAAAAACATAAATAAATCGTAGTGATGAAAATCGAATGTGTTTAATGACCTATATGTATATATCAAGGTTATAATTTCGAAAATAATGCAGTGCAGGGCATGAAGTTAAGTGGCCGAGACCGGAAATCTCAATGAAAATGTGAGTGTAGACAATCAACTACTGCGGAATAACCACAGAATGCCATTATAGAAACAAGTAGTCATACAAGTAATATGAATTTTACATGAAAAGACCCTATACCATACATCCGAAAAAAGATATTAGCTAAAAACTCAATATATAAGAGTAAAATAAAAACAGCCAAAATGTGTTGCGTTAATAAATCAAAATCGAAGGAATATATAAGGGTTAAAAAAGATATATGTTAGAAAGTTCAGAATCTATATTTTGTAAATGACAGTGACAGATTTTTGAACTCATCGGAATCGACGGTCGAAATTTAGAGGTGAATATTGCATAAAAAATACATTATGGAGCACTTATCTTAAACTCCGCCGAAATTTGTTGGAATTTCCACCCCGAGTAAAGACGTCAGAATTCGGCTTCGTTCCGCGAGTCGGCTGTGAGCCAATATTCTGAGCAGTACGCAGTCACTTGCTCAAAAATACGAACCAATAATCGAGAGCTGATACCGACGAAGATCATGATCAATGCTAACAAAGAGATGATAATTTTAAAAGGTTTCACAGACAACTGTTTTTAACTTAGCAGTAGTGATTATCAGTAGCAGGATTCGACTAGATTTCATCTGACACACTTGTGAAAAACGCGGCGGCCTCGGTGGGATTAGAACCCACGCGGACAAGGAGACGAGTTTGGATAGCCAATGTCCTAACGAACTGAGCCAAGAATCCCCACCGGGAGCCATGAATTCAATCAACCTTGGGTCAAGTTAACTTCCAGCCTAATGCAACGTAAGGGATCCACAAAGTCTGCTACAGTAAGCTGACTGCCAAGCATGATTTCCTAGGCTATAAATCTAGAATCCACTAGATGACTACCAGGCGCAGTAAATTAGTGGGTAATTTTGGCAGATTTGAATAATTCCTTCGAGCCACTTGTGAAAAACTCGGTGGCCTCGGTGGCTATACTAAAGCCTTCTCCTTGTTGGCGTGGATTTGAATCCCACCGATGCCGCAGAGTTTTTCACAATTGGGTCAATTGAATTATTCAACTCTGCCCAAATTCGCTATAATATATTTGCTGAAAAGGTCAACCGAAACGGTGGAGATGCATACATTCATGATTCGATGACCTTTGAGCTTCCTGTTTTTGAATATGGAACGTATGTAGGGGCTGTTTCACTGGGCATTCAAGCCCAATAATTGAAAGAAACGTGCCGGATATCAGGCACAGAAAGCAGCCCATTGATAAGGTATATATTCGGTCTAGAACCCCGATTTGCCGTCGCTGATAACGTAGATCACTGACACGAAACGGTCATGTGCTAACAGCGTTAAGCCAAGTGCAGGTGCCTCTGGGGTGCCAAATGCTCGTAAACTTGCGCCAAAGTTAGGTCAAGACTGCTTAAATTCAATGTCCTTGTGTAGGATTACTCGTGGATATTTGCATCAAGTTCAAATTGGTACATTTAATTACCCGGTCTACATATGTATTTAAGCTTCACGAGTGGAGACCCTGAAGGAGCTACTGATGAACAGGTGGGAACATAAATCTATTTAAATACAGTTGTGTATTTAACTACGGCCATCCCAGGATATTTAACAAGGAAGAGATTTGGGAAAATAGAACATTCACTGCGTAAATTTTCGAGACTGGTCTCAGACTATGGGCTGTGCACCAAAACGATTAACTACTTAACTGTATATATCAAAGGATTAAGAAGGAGAAAAGGTCATGCATTACTGGAAGCAATGCAGTCATATGATGCGTGCCTCAATTGGCCTAGTGATTTGGATGCCACATAGAAAATCCTTAAGGAATAATTCAAACAACCACAGCCAATTTCGAAAGGATGATAAAGTTAAATTAACGTGTATCGGCGCAGATATTGTCCAACTCGAGCATCATTTGTTAGATACAGTTAATTAGCTAGTTACATTTGTACACCGTCCATAATATGGCTAGATAGCATCACAGTCAGCAGTAAACGCACACTTTTTTCCCTTCTTTTAAAGGAGGGCTGAAGTCCCTTCCCTTATATCCACGTCGTTCTCTGCAATGTGGTTGTCCATGGTACTGCTGGAACTTGCGTTTCGATGCTGGGGAAATTGCCCTCTCAGAGTTTTTTTCATAATTGGTTAGGTGAATTGGGCTGGCACCTGCTGGCGAAAGATATTTTAGATGCAGCACAGTCTTCTCATAGCGGGTGAGCACACGGTCTAGACAGTTTTAATATTATCCTTCTCTCATACTTCTCCCAAATGTGATATTTTAGAAGAAATTCGTTTCCGATGCGATCTTGAGAAAATGAAGACCGACTGTGTCCGTTGGAGCCAAATCCGTCCAAGCATGTCGTTCCAATTTCAGCGCGTTAAATTTTCCGACGATAAGGATATCTCTGTTCGAGTAGGTTTTGTTCCATTCACTTCGAACAAGGAGATTAAGTTCAGCAATTGGTTTGCGGGACCGTGCGCAGTCACAAATTTAAGTGGCCAGCCGTACTTAGGTGAAATAGTTACAGATAAAAATTCCACTTCCGGTGTCGTGAGATGTTACTCTGGGACTACAGATAACATAAAAACCGAGCCCCCGCCTCAGAATTTCCTGTCAATTCTAAAGAGTTTCTTACCTTTGAGGGCAACTTCATGGTCTCAAATAGCTTCAGAAGGCCGTGTTTCTATTTAAGTGATGACGTTTGGTGCCTGCTTCTCGATTAAATTCCCGAGATAAATCATTTCATCGATTAGCTTCTGTACGTTTGAGTAAACTTCCTTTGGTTTCCATCTTGTCAGTGGGAACCCAATCCGATTCTTAATGGTGACTGCAACAGACACAATCAGTTGATTTGTATCATTTTTCATTCCCTTATATTCAACCATGGAGCGCGGTGCTGACGCCAACTGTCAAGTACTGACCGGTATTTTGTGCTTTCTGTAAGAAAGGTAGCCAATTCCCTTGTCACAAGTGGGTCAAACGAATTATTCAAATCTGGTAAAATCCTCTACTACTTAATTGTGCCTGGTAGTCATCTGGTGGATTCTATATGGATTGCTTAGGGAATCCTGCTTGGGCAGTCAGCTTACTCTATCAGAATTGGTGGATACCATAGGTTTGAGTAGGCTGGGCGAGTAATTTGACCTAATTGTGATTAAACTCACAGCTCCCGGTGGGGCCTCCTAGCTTAGTTGGCTAGAGTGTTGACTATATTAAAGCCTTCCCTTTGCTGGCGTGGGTTCGAATCCCACTGAGGTTTACATACGTGGGTCAAACAAATAACGTAAGTTTGGACGGACAGATAAAAGGCCAATATACCGGGTGCTCGATTCGACACTCAAAACCCAATATCAATCGATAGCCTGTCAGTTCATGCTGTGTCGCGGCCGAGTACAACTATACCGTTGAACTCGAAGGCAGGGGCTTTCTCTGCAGTACCCGTGATGATCTGACGGTTGCCGTAACCGAGATCTGCCTCTAGTTGCTGAATTATCAGTTCAAATTGCACGCTCTGGTGTGTGTCCTTAGCAGACTTTGCAGGGGACATCTGTGGATCAGCTTAAAGGTTCCCCTCGCGCCATCAAACCGCAGCAGGTGTACCATCTGTCCCTAGAAGTTTAAATAGTTGACGGCAGTCTCAGAAGGCCAGCATCAGTCGGCTGATTTTCAAGGGATCTTTCGGTATCCCCAAGACTCCTGATTTGTTCTTCAAATGAAGCTGAGTGCCCATTAAATTGACGAAGGTCCTGGAAGGGATTTATTCATTTTTGCTTGATCGGCAGCTGCACCGTAATTTATTCCTGCACGAGTCCCATCGCAGGAAAAACCGCATTACTGCGAGAGACAGTGGCCGCTTCGAAATGTCAGTGATTTCCGCTCATTGATCCATTTACCCGCTTGTGCGACCTAAAAGGGGACCTTTTTGCCCATCCCCTCCTCCATAATAAACTAAATGTTGGCGTAAATTGAATTCATGGGCCTTGTAGGGGGAATATTTCAGTCAGATCTATCGGTTACGAAGATAATAGTGGCACATCAAACTACAAAATTTGGTAGAAAACTTCGAAATACCGTTTAGTTTTTTCCTAAAGGAAAACTGTTGAAGGGTGACGGTCGCCAACGCGAACGTTCGCTGAAGAATGCGCAACGATCGCTAACGGAATTCACTCATCCCGCTTTTTGTTGCGGCTCATTCGTGAGTCCCACCAGCAGCCGCGAAACGGCTAGTAGTATTATAGGCAGATTAACAACGTCTATAAAGGCAATATCGATTGGAGAGATGGGAAACTGTGTAAATGCCAGCAGGGCTCGAGAATGAGCTTCAAGGCAGAGCGGGACGAGTAACTTCCGTTAGCAATCGGTGAACTTTGATTAACGAATGTTAATATTTTCAATCGAGCCCGTGGCTCAATGGTTAGAGCGTTCGATTTCTCTTTAAAAGGCCATGGTTTGAGCCTCAGGTGTGGCACAACTTGGGGTTGTGTATGGTTAGCTGATGACGGTTAATGAGCCAGAAATTGGTTATTGCAGTCTTCCTTGTCTTTGTCGGCATTTGTAACGCGAAGATTCACAAATCGCAAGTCAGGGAAGACAAGGTTGGACAAACTTTACGAACTCGAAAGGACACACACTCAGCCCAGCGAGCGGTGCAGTAAGCCGTTTCTGCTAGTCTGCGTGTCAGACGTTGAAGGAGTTGGACCCCGGCGTCAAGCATGTGTCACCTACAGCCAACCAGCACAGGATGCAGAGTTGACGCAGATGTCTTGACAAACCGGGCACAAGTCTCGTATGATCCCAGGAGCACCTTGATGGGGGGCAGATGCGTGTGAGCAAACGTTCACGCTGGTGACCACGGGAGCAGACTGCCACAAAACCTCTGCAACCAGTGATAACCCTATCGGCGTGGTACAAATTTGGTTGAGATTATTCTCCCTGAATTCGTTAAAGCACTCCAGATGATACTTTGGGATTTTCAACTTCGTCCTGAGATCTCAAAGGGTCTTCTACTGTTTGCTGTTGTGGAAGAAGTTCAAGAAAGCCCTTCTCAGGTGTGACAGCGGCTAAAGGGCCGAATGATAAGATGTTTATTAGAGGAGTAAGTTATGTCTCCTGTCCTTGGGCTGCTGTACTTAGCAGAAGCACGAGTAGCGAGGGGGGGAGGTGGCAAAGACCTGAACCCCCGAAAGGTTACACAACCGTTCAGTAGCAAATTCTATGGACCCCAGAGGTCTTCCCAGGTCATTGTCTCATGGGTTCTAACTTCCTCCGATATTTTTTTGAATCCTGGATCGCGGCATTTTGATATCCACTGTTCAACGGGATCTGCTGGAATCAGTGTTTTGGAAAAATCCCTGCTGGTAGGCATCATTTTTTATTTCAAGCTTATTTTATTAAAAGGAAAGCGCCTCAAGTGAGGAAAACAATCATACTTTTATAGGGTACTGATGGCCAATACCAATTTGGAAGGTGTTTACATGCTTTTGCAGTCAAAGGTCTTATTTCTGCACATTCCAACCATCTCCTGAGCAGGACCTTGGTGAATCCTATATGAAATAAAACAGTCGTGCATACCTGAACACGGCACCTCATTCAGCAATTCGATGCCAGATAACCAGCACTAAAAATGGGAGGAGACAGCACGCCTTCAGTTGTACTGAGCACTGCCCAGGCAAAGTCTGCGAGGTGAAGATGGGGGGGATGGGGCATTACGGTTGGGTCGAAGAACTATGTCTTAAGTAATAAACGGCTCACAAGAGTCAACTCTAGCTAGAATTTTGGCCTCGTGCGGGTTGAAGGTGTGTCCGGTTCACATTGGATGAACTAAATCTCAAGACTTGGCACCATTGCTCTACACCACTGCTGCAAGTTCGGTCATCCTTGTCTAGAGGGGTCGCCCGCATTCTGGGACAGCAACACAAAAATACCTCCAAAATGCATGTACTAAACAAATTCTGGCACGCTTACGTGCATTTCACTCACGACAGTGAGAATATGCATGGGAAAGCTACCGAGAAATAGCAAAGGAGGTAAAGGAAGCTTACGTTGCTTATCACCCAAGGATACTTTAGCTCCCGACCTAATTTAGCGCTTTTTTTCCACACAGTATACCAGTGGATTACTTGTAAAACCTTGACTATGTCACTACTTCTGGGACTAGTTCGTTAAGTGATACAGTCCAGGTGGTCGTTCGTTGACTGGCAAGGTACGCGAAGAGGAGTCTCTAAGTGACCCAAAGATCGGAACAGGCTTTTATTTGACGCTTTAAGGTGGCAAGATAGTTACGCATTAGAAGACTTCTCTTCAACATCAGCAATCAAATATGCGCCATCATGACCACCATTTCTTCAAGTTTAAGATTTGAAGACGCAATTTCCTATCAAATTAGTATAAGAATAAACTTTTTATGCATGTTTGCTATAAAATATATTTGAATTTAAATGGGCATAAAAAACCAACGCGAAAATTCATGTTACTTATGTTGTCCTTTTGACGGTGTGGTTTTGAATGTGGCCGACAAAAATCTCGTTCAAAAGCCAGCATTCTGTCGTGATTTAAATATCTGGGGAATTATGCGTTCTAATTGAAAACGCATCTTAGCATGCCGGTTAACATCTCATGAGATAACACATCTACTGTACACGCTCTTCGATTGTCTGACCAAATCCCGTAGTCGGATAAAAATCGGTAAACTCGACTTTCCATCGCCATCGCCATCGCCCCAATGATGAGCTATTCCCGTACAGAAATTATTTTGGCATTTCAGATCAGCCGGCGAATCGGTGATAAACAATCGAGAGACAGGACAACCGCGTAATCAACTACGAGTGTGCCCTAGTAACCAATCAGATACTTTCGCAGATGAAAGCAAACTGGGCCGGAGAGCGACAAAATTAACAATGCTCACAGCTGAATGGTGGCAAGAAAACAAAAGTAATGTTTCCTTTGCACTGCTAACAGCTGCCAAATCCCAGTAGTGTCCTTTTACAGAGGAAGAAATCCATCGAGTTAACTCCCAGATAGCGGATGGTCGCAACGCATCGGATACACGCACATTCCCTCAGTAGCGCACTGTGTTGACCAATCAGCGACTGCGTAAGCAACCCCAGCCTCTTCCTGTTAATCATCTTTAACACAGGGCCTTCAAAGAGCCCGTTACCTCTTAACACCCTGAATTGACAAAGGATCATTACACAACATCCGGTCAAGGCAAGTTATTTTAAAAATGAAACGGGCAGGTCAATTGAAATCATGCCCAACAATATAAAACGATGACCTTTCGTAAAAATAATGTTAGAAGCAGTCCATTGGGCTTCTTGGGGCCTAATTAAAGGGGACTCCAGCACTCTTCGTGCACACGATTACGACAGCATTTGGGAGGTAGGGGCAGGGGTTGCACAAGTATAGAATCCTGTCCTGATATTTTTTTGAAATTGTGTTTAATTATTGAGTATGCAGCTACCACTGATCTAATTATTACCTAGTCGCATGCGTAAGCCCTACTGTAGAGACCCATGTAGTTGTATCAGCAGAGAAAACCGGTGTTTTGAGATCAACCAGCTCGGAGGGACAAGTCAAACTTGTGCATTTCTGCCGGCTAACTGCCCCTGCAATTCTAATCTACTATTCCATTTAACGAATAATCAGTCAGCCCAGGTCTTCAGAAACACCGAAGAGGACGGCTTCCTGGATCGGTATAGCCGCAATGACACGGTAAAAGTGGTTTAAGTGGGGATATGCAAATCAGCCAGGGCCACACTACGCGTCTATGGTTGATCATTAGTCACCGGAATGAGAATTTATCTTCTATCCAATACACAAGTCAACGATGCATTTACTATCGGAGCAGCTAGGCAAGCACACACGACTTTCAAAAACGCGAAGGCCTCTGAAATAGGCGTCCGATCTGTTTGGAGGGTAAGCCGTAAGTACATGTATGAGAGAGAGAAAAGGTCCAGGCGCTGTGGGATTATTGGTTGTACCGTTCCATTCTCCGAAATAGACTCTCCTGTCGCATCTTGCGGAGACAAGTCAGTAAGCAACACAGCCAGCCACCTGCACCTCCGCCGGCCGAGAGAACTCAAACATGCACTGCACTGACTTGAGAACAAAATCGTCCGGAATGGCAATACTGTTCCAAAACTCGACGCAGGATGCCGACAGACTAGTGAACTCGATGGCGTACCAACAAGCTAGAGATGGCTCGATTAGCGACAGCCAACAGACAGCTATGGAAGACACGATCATTCGCGATGCGGTGGACCAGCACTGTGGAGCAAATCGAGTCAGTTATGGCGTGGCGTCAAGTAGTCACCTCCGACGAGCAAAATTCAGTTTGAAAAGGAGACACTCGATCAAAAACAACGCACAAAGTGGTTTGTGGAGCCAGCTCAAAACGATCACTCCAGCAGATGCAACAAGACATTGAGTTTATACATAAGGAAATTCACTGAGAGCTCTTAAACAGGTGAGGGGTGTATGGAGGATGGCTGAAGAAGAGTGATGGCTGAGTGGATAGTGATAAGATCACAGGTGAATTAACCAGTCCTTAGACCCACACCAGTCAGTGTTGCATCAAGCTGTCGTAGTGCGGGCAGAAGTAGCAGGATCTTTCGGCGATAGGCACTGTCCTTCTTGCCATCCGCAGTGAAGTACAGCGGATTTCTCTCCATGTATAGTGTTTGCAGGCTCTTCAGGGGGACGAGGGCTTTCAGTTGATCCCATTCGGCAACACGGTTGTCGTTGAACCAAAACTCCTCCATGTTCACCAAAGCGTCGAGATTTTCAAGGTGGGTGATGCGGTTGAAAGCCAGATCCAGGGTCTGGAGCTTGGTTAACTTCTCTAGATTCTCAATCTTTGAAATACCGTTAGAGCTTATATAGAGTTCTTCGAGATTTACAAGATTCTCAAGTCCCTCTATTTTCGTAATGCGATTACTCTAAAATAGAAGTAAGAGAGATAACAAACCTAGGTCCACTTGAGGAGCGAAAACACGGATTAGTTTAAATTCGGGTAATTGTCATGCTTTTTTGGGGAAACCATCAGCCAATGCCTGTTTTAATGGAACATACGAGGGAAACTAATTATAAAAGAAGCGAGTTCAATTCGAACCCGGGATCTTTAGAGAAAATGGTCATTTCAGTCTTGCATTTAATTTGTCAAAACTGCTTCTGTATATATTCCTGGTTGCTATACGATGGTTCTACGTAGGGCTCAAAGGTACAACAGGATCAGCAGTCTAGTATCTCATTTTGAGAGTCCCTCTCACATAAACACACACGACAGTTCGACCATCGTAGTTCGACGATGTCCATCGTATGCTCCACAGAAAGGTAACGGAGGGATGGTGACTTGGCAATGGATTAGTTTTAAGTGATAGTAGACTTGCGCTGCATCTACCGCACTCTCTCCTCACCCACTTGAGCCCAGTGTCATGACAGATTCAAGATTTCCGGAGATGGGAGAGGGCGCATGTGGCTGGCGCGGCCGGAGCTGCCCCTGGGCGAACCACCGAACCTGGTTCGGATCCCACAGAGTGGGAGTGCCATAAAGGACACATTAAGAAGGAGTCATTACAGCCTGACTCTAAGCCCGCCAGTTAGTCACTCCACACAAAAACAAACATTGGGCTGACCACGAAGTCCAGGTTATGCCATCAGTTAGCAACCTTCCAAGCCACAGCGTTTACTGTACCATGATATTTTCAAGTGCGTTAGATTGTTTATGGTGAGGAAAATGCGCTGAACTGTCGACCTCACCATATCCCACACCCGCACAATCAGACCACGGTCCGAGCCGGTCAGTTCGCTGATGCAGAAGTGGGCGCAGCTGCTGGTGACCTCGTCTACGTGTACTACGTACACGACCTGCCCCCCCGTGATATTCTCAAGCTCAGATTACACATGCAACAGAGGATTCACATGAAGAAAGAGCCAAGGATCATACTGATACTTATATATATAGATGGCAAAGACGTTATACCGTACTTAAGACATAGATACTAGCTAAAAGCCCAGACACGTGTTTCGCCGATGTTTCTGCTGCTGTGCGACACAGCAACGAGAGGTTCGGCTCTTCAGTGGGTCCCCCAGCGTTCTCTATGCGGTTTCTGGTATATGGACTCCAGAGAATAATCGGGTAAATAATTTCTGAAATTATTAAGTGCAGGACATGGAGTCAGGTGATTCGGACATGACTTTTTAGGTTCAGATCCATGTCGGAAGTACGGTATAACGTTTTTGCCATATAAGATTCATACTACTTGTAGTACTACTTGTTTGTAGAATGGGCATTACGTTGTTATTCCACAGTGGTTGATTGTCTTTGACCCAAATGTTCATTGAAATTTCGGATCTGAACCTAAAAAGTCATGTCCAAATCACCTGACTCCATGTCCTGCACTTAATAATTTCAGAAATTATTCACCCGATATATATATATATATATGGAATGGAACCGACAAAGACAAGGGAGACCGGAATGGCCATTTCTGGCTTATTAGCCGTCATCAGCCAGTCATACCCAATCCCAAGTATGGCACACCTGGGATTCGAGCGTTCGACTCAAATACCAAAGGTCGCGGGTTCGAATCCCAGGTGTACACTTGGGATTGGGTATGACTGGCTGATGACGGCTAGTAAGCTCAGAAATGGCCATTCGGTCTCCTTATCTCTTGTCGGTTCCATTCTATCATATGCTACACGTCGCTATGCGACCGCCTGCGAGGGCTCTAGTCTGAGCTCCAGGGCACAACAGAACATGCATATTCCTTAAGCGGATCGGTGAGCCCCACACTATCTATATATATATATATATAAATATATATATATATATATATATATATATATATATATATATATATATATATGGTATATGATGTCTCACCGATCTGCTTAAGGAACATTTACGTTCCGTTGTGCCCTGGAACTCAGACTAGAGTACTCACAGGCAGTCGCATAGCGACGTGTAGTATATGTTGATAATTTGGAACCGACAAACACAAGGGAGACCGGAATGGCCATTTCTGGCTTATTAGCCGTCATCAGCCAGTCATACCCAATCCCAAGTGTGGAACACCTGGGATTCGAACCCGCGACCTTTGGTATTTGAGTCGAACGCTCTACCATTTAGCCACGGGCTCGTTGCTTTGTCGGTTGCGATCGGGAATATGATGATAGTGTGTGGCTCACCGATCTGCTTAAGGAACATTTAAGTTCCGTTGTGCCCTGGAACTCAGACTAAGAGTACTCACAGGCAGTCGCATAGCGACGTGTAGTATATGTTGATAATT
>WEDG01002141.1:0-75508 GCA_017591395.1 Schistocephalus solidus
AATGACCGAATTAGGTGTCAAGACTTCTAAAGCAATACGTAACTGAACGAAGTACCGAGTTACGTATTGCTTGTATTTTTAAGTGATTTGAGGCACTATCGAAACATTTCTTTGTATTTGGCTCATAGTAATATTTTTGAGGGTCTCAACTAGAAGGTCAACGGTGAGAGAAAAATATACAATTACGTCGTTTTATAGGAGGATTATCTCTGTAAGTGTTTCAAAGAACATTGTTGATGATCTGACTGTGGTTTCCAAACCAACCGTCGCAAATTTTAGTGGTCGAAACAGCCACTTTTTAATTCTGTAGGTTGGAGTGCCTTTAAGTGATGCGATTGGCCGGAGAGGAGCGTCCTCTTTGTGCACTTTTGGGAAACTATAGAATCGGACCAGGACCGTTTTTGCGCTCTCGAAATGCATCGTCGATCGTTGATATTGCACCTCAGTTCTCTATTGCCAATAGGGTCGCATTGATCTCGCGTATCATTATTTTAACGACATAGAAGTGACGGTCCTCCTACAAGCTTTTGGCTTCCCGGATTATGGCTGTCTTTTCTAATACGACCGTGATACGCCTCTTGTGTGCGCGCGCGCACGATAACGAGGTATTTGTCGGTCTTAAGTTCCTTAAGTGCATCCGTTTAACCTTGGAAAGCATATCGCGCGGCCTATGAGCCATGATGACGATACATGGTATCCAAGAAGGCTTCGTCCGTTGCTTCCATCTGGCTGAGGATTGACTTCCATGCTGCTACCACGTTGGCTTGAATTATATTAGCAGTATTAAATGAAGCTAAATGTATTTACACCTGTAGTTGTTTCGTTGTCAACTCCTTTGACGACAGATTTACCCCAGTTTGTTGTTGGCAGCTTGTGAAACTTGTTCTCTAGTGCTGCTTCGCGTGTCACTCTCTGTTCGCGGGTTCATTCGGACACACCATACAGAAGCAGTTTTGTACATTTCGCGCCTATGAACTTATAGAACCTCGCCTTCTCTTGGTCAATGGTCTGACAATGTTTGCGAAGCCTCGAGTGACAGTCTTGAAGAAGCATTCGAATCATTAGTCTGACGTGCTAAGTAACGGCATCCCGCCAGATCTGTTGTTTATAGCCGCAGTTCATAATCCGTGCTAGATGTTGGCTTTTGATAAATGAATGACTGAAAGAACTATTAAGGAACTGAGGAACAATGGGTTCTTAGGGTATACTCGATACTTGACGTTACCTAAAGTAATCCCGTGCAAGAAGCCAAAGTGGTTGCGTTAATTCCGCGTAAGAATTTTAGTCAATGAAGTAGAAAGAGAGTAATGGATTGGAGGACAGCAACCTAAACCAAGCATCGGAAATGAGCCGAATCGAAGTTAAACACCCCTACTTTATCAATATAAGTCGATAACTACAAGTATTATTCTGAGTTGCGTACCATATTGCCTGTTCACCGTAGAGATCAGCGATTATAACGTCATCTCCAGGTTCCTTTTTGTTGCGCAACCTTATAATGGTATCCGCTATTTCTCCCTCAGAAAGGGGAAGCATGAAATTGCATATGTCGAACTTGGAGGAGACCCCACTGCACATGGGAACGAGAAGTGATGGGTCCGGTATCGAAGTTGAGAAAGTGCTCGAAGTGCACCCACCGGCACTTGACTTTGGCCAATTTTTCAACAATGAGGCCAGCATTCACGTTACAAGGGTCTTCAGCCTTGTCGCCAGCCCACCTATAATGTCCACAACCCCGTCTAAAGCACTTAAACAGTCTAACCCATCTATAGCACTTAAACCGACATCTTCCCCTCGTAAACGCAGTTCTACAGGCCTCCCCGTGAAATTTCCCGAGACACTTTAGATCCTAACGGTCTACCGACCACCAAGAAACGATCCGCAGTCAGACAGTAGACTGATAGATGATTTAGAATCGTTTGCTAGTCGATCCGAAGTAATGATTATGGGCGACTTTAACGCTCCGAATATCGATTGGAATCTGAGCTCGGCACCAGGCTCGGAATTAAACTTCGATCGCCGCCTCCTAGAAGCTATACACAAACGCTTCCTAACTCAACACGTCCTGTCTCCGACCGGAATACGCGAGGGGCAACAAGCTAATTGTTTGGACCTTGTATTGACAAAGGCGCCTGACAGCGTAGATGTTGTGATCTGTCTATCCCCGCTGGGCAAAAGTGATCACGTAGTCCTACACTGGGAATATTCACTCTTCTCTGTCCCCGATGGAAGCATCACAGTCAAACGCAACCTATGGCGTGGAGACTTTAACCAAATGAAAATTGATGTGCGCCATTTAGATTGGAATGACACATTCACCGGGTGTATTCTCGAGGATTGGTTGCAATTTAAGGCCGTATTACAAGGACTTATCACCAACTACTGTCCTAATTCGAAAAAAAGATCACCAACAGGCCCCAGTGGCTAACGAACACACTGAAGAGTGAAGTAAACCGCAAGCGAAAGCTATGGCAAACTTATCTCAGGGAAAAAGACCGCCGAATCGCTGACGAAGTACAAGACGCAGAGGAACAGGTTAAAAGGCCTGGTTTATAAAGCCCGCCAAAGTTTTGAGAGTAACTTGATAAACCGCGCAGCAGAAAACCCGAAGCTCTTCTACAACTACATTAGGCAGTGCACTCGAAATAAAGACCCCATCCCTTTGTTAAAAACGGATGAAGGCGTTGAACTTTGCAAGGACGAAGAAAAGGCTGAGCATCTATCTGAGTTCTTTCAGTCGGTTTTTACGAGAGAAGCCAATCTAACCGCTGATAACTATAGTGCGGAAGAGGTCCCGACAATTGACTCAGTGGTCATAACAGAACCTATTGTTCTGCAGGAACTACTGAAGCTGGACAAAACCAAATCGCCAGGTCCTGATGTAATACCGGCAAAGTTGTTGAAGGAGTTGGCCGTAGAGTTGGCAGAACCCTTGTGTCTACTCTTCCAAGCCTCCCTCGCTGCAGGCAAATTGCCACCCGATTGGAAGACCGCGTGGATTTCCCCAATACACAAAAGTGGCAGCCGGGCTTCCGCAAATAACTACAGGCCGGTAAGTCTCACCTCCATATGTTGCAAGATTATGGAGCGAATCATCAAACGTGAACTGATGCAGTTTCTGGAGCGGCATCATCTTCTATCTGAAGCGCAGCACGGATTCCGCAGAGGAAGGTCCTGTTTAACTAATTTGCTCTACTGTCTGGAACGATGGACCCGAGCGGTCGATGAAGGAAATGTAGTGCACGCAGTGTACATAGACTTCAAGAAGGCTTTGATAGCGTGCCTCACCAACGTCTCCTATACAAACTCAACCGAATTGGGGTAAGGGGCAAGCTTTTGAAGTGGATCGAAAACTTCTTGATTGGGCGATCTCAGATTGTCCGTCTTGGCGATCAACAATCGGCGGAGGTGGCGGTTGAGAGTGGGGTTCCTCAGGGCTCCGTCCTGGGCCCTATCCTCTTCCTTATATACATTGATGATTGCGTAAGTGGCTTGGACTGTGACACCGCCATGTTTGCTGACGATATAAAGCTTTGGAAGGTCATCCACAACGCAGATGATGAAGAAAATCTACAGGCGAACTTGCATCGACTCGAGGAATGGTCGCACAACTGGCTCCTCCCATTCAATGCTACCAAGTGCAATATTCTGCGATTTGGCAGAATCAGGTCAGGGCACCAGAGAATTTACTATCTGGACGACACACCGCTACCAGAGGTAGAGGCTCAGAATGATCTAGGAGTATGGATCACGCCCACACTGAAGCCATCGTTCCATTGCTCAAAAGTAGCAAAATCTGCCATTTCAAGCTTGTATCTAATTAAGCGAGCGTTTGCAAAGTTCGACAAAGAGTGCTTTAATAAGGTCTTCGGGATGTTCGTGCGACCACAATTGGAATTTTCCATACAAGCCTGGAGACCGTGGTCTGTCAAAGACCACAACACCCTTGAGAAGGTCCATAGACGTGCAACCAAGCTTGTTCAAGGTCAAAGCTGCCTGCCTTACGAGACACGATTGTCTAATCTTGATCTCTTTCCTCTGGACTATAGACAGCTACGCGGCGACTTAATACAAGCCTTTCGAATGCTGCGGCTTCAGGATTGTTGCCTTGCATCTGGCGACTTCTTTGAGCTGGCCACTACCACTACTTTGCGAGGGCATCCCATTAAACTACGAGTGACAGGTGCAAGACTCGACACAAGAAGGTTCTTCTTCTCCAACAGAGTGATTAAGGCCTGGAATGCTCTGCCGGCCGACATAATCATGTCCCCACCCGTTGACACTTTTAAGCGGAAGTTTGACCAGTACAGCCATAAGTACCACCACGACATCCGAACCTAACACATTTCCTGAAACATATTCCCATCCACAATTTTCGCGTCATATAACATACTACTCCCTATTTTTGAGTAACATTATTTTATAATTGTTTGTCCGATGCCCTGCAGTGTGTCCGGGAGATAACCCTTTGTCCAACGTCCATTATATGTCAGCCTTTTTAATTTACAGTGTCACTGACATCAATAGGGAGCTCAAAGGCTTCGCCTATATTTCCCTTAATAAAACTGAACTGAACTGAACTTCGGATAAAAAGCTTATTTCGATTACAAAATCCGGTAGCCTCTCAATTTAACAACCATTTATTTGAGCCTCCACAAACTACCTCGTCTCTTAATTCCATTGGTCGTATTATACCCCTGATTATATCACCTAAGACTGGTCGTCCGAAGGACTTAAATCCACCCTAAACCCAATAGCAAGGTAGTGAAGTTCTAACTAGTTGCAGGCTTTCTTCTCCAAAACTAACCCAACCTCTACAACAGCCAACTAACCCATACCATCTAAACCGATATGCAATGCCCGATTTCCCAGCACCTTATTTTTATAGCTGCTTGTCCTCTCCCACCAGCTTCAATATTCCGTCTAGCTTACCCCCATTCCATTTTAACTACAAACAGGCAGATTCCGGGCTAAACCGCTATGGTGCTTCGATATCGAAAGGTTATATTTGTACTTCTTTTAGATATCCCTCTCAAATTTTTTTTTTACTGACGTTCCTTATACCAATAGTTCTGGCGCGGTTGGTAGTTACTCTCCAAGCAACAATAACTTAGAATTTGATTACCCACCTCCATTTTTTTTATAAATAACGATAACCCTGGTTTTGCTACTCAAACTACACTAGATGACATATTGCTTAATGCTTAATCTGTTATAAATAAGATGGTTCAACTTAGAGCCATTGCTTTCGAGTTGCTGCCTGATATTTTATGTGTAACTGAATCTTGGAGCCATCTCGTCATTTCCGACCCTTTGCTTATCATAGACAAGTATGATCTCTACCGCCAAGACTACATCATTAAGCGTGGGGGTGGTTGTCTTCTCTATATTAAGCACTTCCCGTCCGATCTAGTTGCCATGTCATTCTCTGGTAATTGCTGCTTCTCATCTATTATCCTGTCGCCCCGACAAAAGGCAATTCTCGGATGCATTTAAAACCTGCCAAATTCACCATCCGATGATGATGCAAAACTATGTGAAAGTTTAAATTTGTTTGGAGTTAAATTTTGACATTAAATAATCGCTGGAGATTTAAATTTTTCCTGAAATTGACTGGATCTCAGCCTTTTGTCCACCCAGATTTTAGCCTTTCCTAGATACCATTAGTTTTTCTGACTAGTCTCAGCTGGTCTGCTCTCAAACGAGAGACAATCATATTTTAGACCTGATTTTTACAAACGAGATTCCTCCTCACTTCGTTGATTTTAAGCCGGGCCTCTTCCAAAGTGATCATATATTAATTCACTGTTGCCTTCCGCTTGTCTCTTCGAAAAAGTATAACGTCGTTCGTACGTATCATGCTTTTTACCTCGAAGATATTAGCTTAATAAATAACTTTTTGAATCTATTTGACTGGTGGCATCTCTTCTCCGTGAATGAGTTAGCAAGTCTTTGTAACTTCGTGTTGGTCGTTTCAAACAACATCCTGGAATTTGTGCCAACTAAAGTTTCCAAGTCCAACGCTTCAGAATCCACCGTTCATCCCTTTCTATTGCCAAAACTAAAGAAATTGAGGAAGCAGTTGAAAGATCAATCTATTAGTTCGTTATCTGTGCATCTAAGGGTTTCAGAAACTTTCAAATTAGCCTCTAAGATTCGGCTTCCACGTGCTAGATAAATAGCGGGAATCTTGCCCACTCAGCGAACTAAACCCTGCAAAATATGTTGCTCAACTTTTCTGTCGTCGGTCATCCTCTGAACGAAGTTATGAAATTAATCCATTACTACATGAAATAACTTCGTTCTCGAAGACTCTAACAAGGCAGAATTGTTTAGTGAGTTCTTTGCAAAACATATTATGATGGAATCTGAAATGGTTCAGACGTTTCAGCAATACTCATTCGATGTTATCAGTACCATTGATTTCTCCTTAGAATTGATTTATAAGCAGATAATTTATCTACATACTGGTACTCTTCGGGGACTGACGGTATTCCCAACTCATGCATCAAGAGAGTACTGAGCTTCCCCCGATTGCTTAGCCATATCTTCTCAGTGAAGCTTCAAAACGGATTCTTTCCTGACTAATGAAAGACATCTTTTATTCATCCTGTCTTCAAGTCGGGATCTCGTTCGGACGTTAATAATTATCGAGGCGTTCACAAACCCCAGCTCTAGCAAAACTTCTTGAAAAAATGATTTTTAATCAAATTCTCAACTTTTGCCTAGAAAATAAGCTCTTAAGCGAATCGCAATATGGTTTTCTACCTGGGAGATCATGCGAAGTGTGTCACTAAGCTTTTAGTAACCTCGTCACTTCCCTTTGTAATGAGATAGTCAGTGGTTGTGATCTACTTTGACCTGAGCAAAGCCTTTGACAAGGTGCCACACAGACGTCTTCTTGTGAAACCGGATACCCTCGACATCCGGCTTCCTCTCCTTGACTTCATTGGTTCTTACTTGTCTAACCGCAGCCAGAAGGTCTGAGTAGGTAAGAGCTTTTCGGCGCCTCAGCCGATCACAAGTGGCGTTTTTCAAGATACGGTTCTAGGTCCCCTTCTCTTCATTCTGTACATAAACGAAATGTCAACTTTACTCGCATATTCACAAAAGTTCGTTTACGCCGACGATCCCAAGTGCATTTACTCATTTTCAAAAGACGCTGCTAATAGTTTTGCGTATAAATTCTAAACTGATCTACTTATGCTCTCACGTTGGAGCTCTATTTGGCAGATGGAATTTTCTCCATCCAAGAGTAGTTTCGTGTGTTTTGGCCCCGCCGAGCTTCCTGGACCCCTAGTATTTCAAAATAATACACTTTTAGAACGATCAACCATATGAGATTTAGGTCTAAGTTACACGAATAAGCTAGCATTATCGCCTAATACAGATCAACTTTCTGCAAAGGCTGCACATATATGTGGTTCTATATCACATAATTTCGTTCATTCGGAAATAAAGTTAAGCCTGTACCGCATGTTTGTTCTTCCCATCTTAGATTACTGCTGTCCCCTCCTTGGTCTGATGAATGCCTCTGACCGCAATAAGATTGAAAATGTTCAGATATTTTTTACCCGAAGACTATTTTCTCTTCCTGGATCCAGTATCTCTTAAACGAATAGATGTCCGCTAGCGAACCTTAAATTTCTGTGCGTTAGAAGACTCGAAGTCGGTCTCTGTTTCCTCTTTCGTGTTAGCTTTATCCCGAATCTCCCACGAATTAATGTTCTCACTCCGGTAGATCGGCCTTATGCCACTCCTTATTCCTCCATTATCATTTCACCTTCCCTTAGCTCTACAACTAACCATTCTCGTTTTTAGCCTCCAAATATGCTTTTCTCTATAATAATCTTTCACTCGAACTACGGTTGTTGTCTAAATTAACGGTTTTCAAAACCAAATTACGTAAATGTATAACTTCGAAAGATATAAAGTTCTTCTGGTCTCTTTCCTTCCCAAACTTGCAACTTTGGACTTTGAAAAGGTTCCTCCCTGTTTTTCAGACCTTTCCCTTGATATTACATTGGTTTCTAAATATGTTTACAATATTCTCTGCAGACTCAATATTCGCAGCCACTTTTTCGTCCCCTCCTCTTTTCAACCATCATCGCCAACCATTGACAACATTGATATGTTCATCCGTTTTTGCAACCATGATGATGGTCCCTGGGGTCTGCTGCTGATCGTGGTGGGTTCTGATATTTTCGCCACCTTGTCGGTGGACTATACAGTCAGCAAGGTCGCATCTCTGTAATGATCTTGTGACCTCTACGGTCTCCTCTTCGATTCAACCCTGTTGTTTACGATGAACTCCTACGGTCTCACCTCTCTGGTGGTTTTAACCAGTAGCTCTGGCTGTTATATGATACCCCGCGCGAAAAGGAGAGTTCTGAACCCTCATAAGTTGTCATCAACATCACAATACTATCCCACTGTATCGTACCAATCCTATCAACTTGAGCTATTAATTCTTTATGGAAGTAGTTTTTTTAAATTGAGAGCTCGCTGAACTCTGCCCCCGATTTAACCGTAGGAGTTTTTTCACTGCTTCTTTCCTGGTTCACCTTTTATTCCAAAGATTGTTGACTACTGTTTTGAAAATTATGAATCGTTGTGAATCGGATGTGCCTACCATACTACTCATTTATGCTGTTCCCATGGTTGTTCAAACAGAGCAGCGATTATCCACTTTGTATTTATTTATACCACGATACTAGGTTTGTAATGATGGGGGCCTTTCAGCCTTAAATATACAATTTATTTATCTAAGAGAGTCACTCAGTGTAAGGGGCTTACTTATAACTTGGTGCATAATTTGATAGACTTTTCGAGTATCCCCAGTGTCTTAAACCTGCTCAGTGGAGGGTAATATTTAAATCCATTACCAGATCCAGTCCTGCCTCACCGCATTTGCCGTCATCTTTCGGAGTTGGTAGAAGGAAACATCGTTGCGGGACCTGGCTCGAGCCGTCTGAACAGACAATTGCATGGTTCTTTCCCTGACCCATTCACTGTGGCGTCGCTGCCTATATCCAAGAACATTCTCAGCTGCCTCTAAATGATGAACACTCGCTGTTGCCTTCTCCGTCTGCTTGGGATGTGAAACAGGACCGGATTTCTTTTTGTGCCATTCAACGAATGCTTGCACCCAAGGATTTATCACAACTTCGTTCATTCCTTGACTTGATCGGCTACTATAGCGCCTTCCTACCATCGCTGCAGAACTTACGAGCCCCGGTCAACCGTCTGCTGCAGAAGGATACTTCCTGGTGCTAGTATTCCCAATGTGTGGAGGCCTTTGTCCAGCCGAAGTCGATGCTGAGTTCAGATCTGCTGCTCACGCACTATGACCCGACTCTGCCGATCATCGTTTCTGCAGACGCATCTAATCATGGATTTGGTGCAGTCATCTCGCACACTTTTTCAATGGATCTTAAAAGGTGATCATGCACGTTAACTCCTGCGGGGAAAAACTATGACCAAATCAAGAGAGAAGGCAGTAGCCCTCACCTTCGCCGTAAAGAAGTTCTACAAGCTGCTGTATGGTCGTCATTTCACGTTGATGATGGAACTGAAACCATTGCTGTCAATCTTCTCTTCGAAGAAGGGCATTCCGGTCTATTCAGCCAGCCGACTATTCTTCTTGGCTACGAAGTTGATATTAGCTACTGCCGCACTACCAACTTGGGTCAGGCTAACACCCTCTCCCGCCTCATATGCAATCATCATGAAACTGAGGAAGACACCGTGCTTGCTGCCATTTCGATTGAGGACGATGTGTGCCATCGTACAAGGCATACGACGCCATACGAGGCATACCTGTCACTGCCACCTACATCAAGTGCGCTACCGAAAAGGATAACATTCTCCGTCAAGCTATCACCCAAGTGCAGGCCAGATGGCCAACCACTGCTCTCACTGGCGATCTTCACCAGTTTTTTATTGCGCCTAGCATCGCTATCGGTGATTGATTCCTGCCTCATTTTTGCGGACCGTGTGATGATTCCTTCTTCACTTCGGCCTGTTGTTCTACGCCAGTTTCATGCTGCTCATCCTGTTACCAGTCGAAGGAAGTCCATGACTCACAGTTTTATCTAATGGCTGTTATTGACAACGACACCAACGACCTCGTTCGAAATTGTCCCCGTTGTCAGCAAGCTGCCAAGTTGCCGTCTCGTCAACCCCCTGTGCCATGGCAAACACCGGATAGGCCTTAGTTACGTGTGCATTTCGATTTCACTGGCTCACTTGATGACGTATTATACCTACTCTTGGTCGACGCGCTTCTAAAATTGGCCCGAGATTGCACCACTGAACCCGGCAACGACATCTGCCACTCTTGCTAGCCTACGAAGCCTTTTCAGCTAATACGGTCTACCGGTTTTCTGGTGTCGGATAATGGTTTCAAGTTTACCTCATCGGCATTTTAGGATTTCTACCACCAGCACAACATCCAGCATCTTCGCTTTCCGCCATGCTACCCTCAGTCTAACGGTCAGGCCGAGCATTTTGTCGGCAAACTCAAGAAAGCCCTCTTGAAAGCTCGTGAGGGACCACGCATAAGAACATCCAGGCATTCCTGTTATCTTACCGGACTATTCCGAACCCGGCGTCCACGATTAGTGTTTCTCCGGTCAAGGCCTTGATGTGGCGATAACTTCACACGAAGTCGCATGCGCTGGCTCCTACCAATATGCCGTCTGCCAAGCCAACTTTATCTCCCTCTTGCAGCAAGTTTCCCATCGGAATACCCATCTTCGTTTCTGATTAGCGACCTGGTTTTCCAAACTGGATTGAGGCGACCGTAGCAGCACACACAGACAGCATGTTGTTCAACGTCTGCGTGGGTGACGACACCTGGGTTCGTCAGCACATTGCAGTTAGGCAACCGAGCCCGAGTCATTGTCATCACTTCTCCACGACATCCTGCTAGATACTTTTGCCATTCCGACCGATCACCCGGTCTCCGAACCAAACGCTGCACCTCCTTCAGATGTAACACCTTAATTGCCAGTTTCTGGCTCCGCACCTTCAGAACGAAAACTGTTCCCAAGACGCTGGATTCATCGAGTGCGCCAAACAACGCGGCCTATACAGGTTAACCTGCGTCAGAAACGGTACTGACCTAATTTAAGGGGAGGTGTTGGGATTGCTCATTCCCACGATGAGTTATCTCACAGAAATGCACCTGCGCCACGAACAATGCTCGATAATGTTCCGCATTTACTGAAGCCACAGAGCTCTCGTCAGATCTGATCGATCCATGTCCACGAGAATTTTGCTCAGCTCTTATCTATCTTCCTCTTGAAGCTGATTGGACAGAATATAAGTAAGCTGGACGGGAGGCTATAAATGCATGAAGCTTTTAATGTCACTTTTGCTTGGAAACACTTTCACTAGCTGATCGTGTTCTCTTGCCCTACCGTGTTGTGGTTTGGACAACCGCCGATTAAGCACTCTCTTCGTGCGCCATTTAAGTATCAGGCCGGGTTATAACAGTAACCAGTGGGAATACAAGGAAAACTACTTTGTAATTGAAAAGCAGTTGGTATTGACACTCTAGATGGAGTCGCTGATATTAAGGGTGGGCTTACAACATTGTTGAAAGCTATAGACGCTGAATTGTCAATTCACGAGGACGAAGGCAATAGGTGATTGGTTTGAAGAAAAGTTTGACGTGAAGTTAAGGGAGTTATTGAACCAGACATCAGGGGATATGTGAATGCCGGCTCGTTGTGGTTTGCATAACCATCACCGGATTTATGATTAAAAGAATGAGAGGTTAATGACTTATTCGAGGGTGGAGACCCATTTATTCGCTCCGCTTAAGATCCCGTCAAAGGAAATATTTTGATTTTTATAGATAAAGGGAAATGCAATCTCGTTGGGCAAAAACAGAACCCACCTCGATTGGTAAAAAAAATGGCGACTAATATGGGTGAAATTTTTCGTTTGGCTTCCGCTATTTTGTATTTGAAGTTGCCCGAATATAGGAAGTCGACACCAACGTCAATTGGTCCTCTGTCTCTGGAAACATTTTTAAAATAAATTTTAAATTTCTTTTTTGTCGGTCTAATGTTTCACTGCCAACCAAATGGATAGAGAGTTAGGACGCCAACATTCATGTAAAGCGGACAGGTCATGCTGTTTAGCTTTAACAACTTGTTGCATATTCACAAAACCGCTGTGACTAGTAGATGCAACCAAGCAACGCTGCGAGCAAGGCTGCGAGCTTGCGACGAACTGAAACTTTTATTCTCCTTTTTGCTTGCGAGAGGCTGTAAGTTGATAAAACTCTAGAAAAATCAGGCAAGTGATTTTTGCGACAATCTAGCAGATCTTAAGATCGAATTTCAGCGATAATTTAATGGATGTCAAAATAGACATTGTTTAAGGACGGTATGATGCACAAATTACAAATAGCAGAATGCAAATGAGCAACCACAGGCTCCAACTAGCAAAACTCAAACGGGAATGGCAAACAATAATTCCAAAGAAATAGGTCAGTGCTCATGAAAAAAAATTTTTTCAATGAAATCATGCAGAATATTTTTCCCTAGAGAATTCGTTTTATGTAATATCTTACACCTATTTTCAAACAATATTTCAAATAATAGGATATTTCTTAAATAAAACAAGAGAATGGGAAATTTTTTACGCAAAAAATTACGCTCGCACTAATAATGAGGCTATGTAGGAAGAACGCTGCAATATTTATTTCTTGCCACTTGGTAAGTTGAGAAAAACAGCGGTTATTGCATACAGTTTATTGTTGATAATCGAATGTGTTTCCACAATTTTAACAAAGGATCTATATGTGTGCTTGAGAAAAATTCTGAGAATAACAGATCCACCTGACTAATAACGATGCTATGTTGGCTGCGAATTTGACAATGAATATTACTGCCTCTTAAAGAGGACGAATACCACGGAAAGAATGCAGTTTTATCAAAAAATCAGATAATAATTTAAGCGAGTGACGAGGAAATTCGGCTTAAATTAGAATTTTAACTTTATTTTATAAAAAAACAAGCTGTAACGTTAATCTGGTCCCTGTTATGAGGAGTGGCAAGTGTCATGAGATAATATGCAGGACATACCATGCCTAACATTTTCCGCAATTCCTCTTCACAGATTTCCCGAGAGAAACGGATTTCGTTCCATGTATTCTTGAGGAAATGGCAATTTCATCCAATGCGAAGAATAAATTGTCAAATAGCTTTAAGCCTAACATGTAGTAACTATTATAATTGGGATGATGTTCCAGCAGAAGTTTTCTTCCGGCCTGCCTAAGAGGTGGTTCAGTTATAATCTGTTTTGTTAGAAAATTTATAGGCCCAAATTCTTCCCATGGATTGGCAAATGGCACACATTAGACTGTTTCCCATGATTGATAATCCTACATCTTTGAATAATTATAGACCACCCTTCTGACCTCAATAAATTACCAAGTCAGGGAGAACACCGTCTTAATAGGATTTGAGGGTCAAGACACCATTTGTACGATGAAACTTTGTAAAAGAAGACTTAATAAAATACACACTGCGCATGCAGCCTACACTGACTTGAGGAAGACATTCGATAGCTTTTCTTACCAATGTTAACAGTTACGAGTATCAGACGCCAAACTCATATGGGTATCAAAATTACTCTCAGGCAACTTTCGTGTTGGCTGCGTAGAGCAACAGCAATCAAGAGGTATGATCATGGGGACAGGGATTCCACAATGTTTGCCCGAACCATTATGTCAGAATTATTAAGGGTTATGCGCGACGATTAGACGTGACGTTTAATGCTTGCAGATAGTATCAAGATCGCAAAGTGATCCAAAATGTTCGAATTAAATGCTAGATGTATGGAGATCCTCTTTTCGGATCCCAGGCTCTCCAATCCTCAATTTGAGTCTGGCTGGATACGGACGGCCAAAAACCCAGAAATTACCCTCTCGGTTTCCTTTGTCTTAGATGGTTACTGGCCAAGATCCGACTTCCTGCTCAGGGGCGCAACGGAACGGGCGATGACATGAACCTGACGGATAAAAATCTTCATAAAATAGCGATCGATACTCTAAACTGTAATGGTAAATGGAGGATCCTGGTGAAGTTAGGACGCCCAGAGCACTTCAAACACCTTAGGCGTCAGCTCTACGACGAGAAGTTGGTACACGCCATGGACAATGGGACAATCTCTGAAGCATTCACAATAACCATTGGAGTGAAGCCTGGTTGTGTACTCGAACTTCAATAATTTAAACTTATGTTCTGTGCAACGCTAGTGGACGCCTACCATAAGGATCACCCTTGTATCAGCATTGTCGACAGGATCGATGGCCTACAGCTTGATATCCGAAGAATACGGGTATCCACGTGAAATCAATAAACCCAGTTTATCAATTCATCTTAGTGGATGACTGTTACTTAATGTCACAACAAGAGCAAGCTTGCAAAGTGTGAATGTATTCACTCCAGCGGTGTACCTTTTAATAACCATAAACTGGTAAAAGGATTGCCATTAGCCCACCGGAAAATGCGAACAGGTGCACTAAGCCTTATATTAACAGAATGGAACTGAAATCCTGTCTCTGAAAACCTATGCGTTTATAGACAAGAAAATGTCAAACAACACTTAGATCGACTACGAAGTCAATAACTTGATCTCCATAGCCAGCCAGGTGCTAGGATGGCAACAGGACTCAGTTTGGAGCCACAGCGGACTTCTTTTTAATACAAAACTAAAACTTTACAAGATGATCGTCTTGAAAACACTACCCTGCACGGCAAGAACATGGAGCATCAAATTATATTAGCCAGGAAACTGAAACATCCCCATCTCAGACTTCCTTGGTTAGTAGGAATACTGAGGTGGTAGAACAGGACTACAGACACGGTATTCTTGGAGCTACGAAGAATCCTTAATATCCACGTTATTTTGACTGATACAGCAAGCGATGAAGACGATCATGGAAGTCAAGAAGTCTAACTTGGTAACAGTATAAATTTAACTTTGTACACATTAGGACGTGTGAGAGAAATTCCTTCATGATATTGTCCAATTGTACGTGTTATTAGAGGCTCGGTTGACGCGGTTGCACAAGGATGGCAAATTTTGAGTTACTGCTTCGCGATGGTTGCGGAAATGGGTAAAAATAAAAATAATTTTAATAAATCTAACTAAGATTTTGTTTTAATGTATCATTCTAGTGACCGAAAGGTCAAATTTTGTGTGTGTAAAGTAGGTTGTGGTTTGGGGTTACGCTTGTTTTTGTATCATTATCTGCTTTTGCACAAAGGCATGCTTTGAGGATCTTCGATAAATCTGTATTTAATTTAAATTTAAGCTTATTGCTTAGCGTCAAGCAAATTTGGTTAAACACACTGAAAACATTTTTTAATACGTAACCACAAAACCGGTCTTTTGCAAAAAAGTCTTTGAGCATATCTCAGGCCATCCAAAAGAGATGAATGAGATAATTTTCGCACGTAAGTTGCCGTCTGCCTCGTAAGCTCGGCATTGCTGCCCTCGAGTCGTCCCTGTTATTCGCCTGGAGGCCTTGAAGAAGAGGTCAGCTCAAAACCTTGCACAACCTAGTTTACTATGATGGGAAGCTGGTTCTTGTACCTTTTATATTTGTCTTCGTCGCTGAAGCAGAGAATGGTTTGAGCTCTCTGGGTCAGCTGACGCAGATTGTCACGCGCGGAGAGGTATACTTCGCGGCACCACCGAGGCAGACTAGCTCAGGCAGGATCACAGCTGTACCCATTTCAGGTAATACCAGTTGCAAAGACCTTTCCGGCAGTATCTCCGTGCTTTGCTCACTTCTATCATTGGGGTGTGATATGGATCACTTTCTCCATCGATCAAGCATATATGAACTTACTGTTAATCGCAAGTAACTTTTGCGACACTTTCACTGGTGGTCCTCAACACATGTAACCTGTCTCACACTTCTGTCCTTCCACTATGCAGTCCCCTTATGAACTCAATCAACACCTTAATCTCACGCCCTATTGAAACCCCGCTTAACTTTATGTAATGATATCTTCTGCATGAGATAATTACACCTAGCTCGCTCACTTGTACTCACTATCATGACAAACCTGTGTTTTGGGGGTTTTATTGCCTAAGCTACACCCAGGAGAGCTGAGTCCCACGCCTTGAACTCCACGCCTCGCTGCCTCCGGTTCAACTGTTGTCACACAATAGCAGCGAACCATGAATTCATTTAAAAAAGGGCCAATTACGTGACCAGTGCCTATGACTTAATTTCTCAGGGAAGGCCTTTATTTCGGTCAAGATGTAATCCTTTCCCGTGGGGTCTTTCGACGAAAAGTTTATTTAAATATCTCTGTCTATCATCCTAAGGCCAAGGAGGGAACTTTAAACCACTAAGATTATATGTTCAGCGAGACCCTTCCCAAAAATCCGCGTTAATCCGTCCTTTGCGGTTGATGCGCATCAGAACATATAAAATGGCGCACAAAGAGATTTAAAAACGAGGAAGTAAGAACTTTCTTCCCCTTAACTAAGAGGTTTGCCGGCAAACAGTAGACCATACCACTTGCGGGTACCGAAATGTAATACTTCGAACATATTATGGTCTTTGTATGCAGAAGCAGTGCACTTATGTAGCCGTTTGGCCATTAACTTTGTTAGCCGTTCATGTTACGACGAGAGGGATAGATTAATTCGAACAACTATACCTTCTTCCATGACCAAACGGTAGGTCCCCGGAACGGCAATTAATCGTACACAAATTCATTTGCCGGCGGGATGGTAACTTCGCTCCCGTTAAGGTAAATAGTGTATTTTTTCGGTAGTATTACGTCCTTAACTCTTGATTGCTTATTTGTTCACATACACGTCTTTGATACCGCTTGTTAGGATAGTGAGTAGACGCTTCTAAGCTTTCAATTAGTACAGAAGGTCGATTCTAAGCAGACTTACTTTAGAAAAAGTTTCGTCAAGGCCTTTTTACTTTTGTCTTTTTACCTGATTCCTTTTAGGTATGCCAGTACGTGAACAAAAAAATGCAGGTACGCCTCTTCTACCAGTTTATTTGCTTGGTTTCGTTTTTTTTCGCATTTTGGGATGACATATCCTGATTTCCAGCGATAAAATGGACCATTCAAAAGGCCATTTATCAGTTCACTCATACTTATCATTTTGGTGCATTTTTAAAATTTTAATTATAGATAAAGTACACTGTGATGAATGCTTGTGCGACCGTACTTACCCAACAACGAAAGCAATGGATAGGGTTGGGGGTAAGTTGGCGTGCAAGTAGGCGTGGATAGTTAGGCGTATAATATGGTCTGACTTAGCGCTAAAAAAAACCAGCTCACTTTAACGATGGTAGTGAGCATATAAATTTCTTTTCATTGGCAACGCGTTGCCGTACCACCTCTATCGATTACGTTTCTTAGTAGGGTCGTACAAACATTATTGACCCGTACTTTTACTTGTCTTGTCTGATACTAGTGGTAAATGACTGCTCCACAGCCCGGCGAATTACAAAGCAGTATGGCCTATTTTCTGCCATTGTTGGCCAGACCATCGTTGACCTCGTCCGTTCGGCGTCCCATCGGTCTCGACACTGTTCTGTTTAAAATTTTAGCTTAGGACTTTAAGGCATTCTCGGTTAAGCAAGGCGATTTCGTCAACAGGATCCATTTCCGAAAAGGCCTCGCCCTGTTTGCACGCCCTCGTTGTTGTTAATTGCTACTGGCCGAAGTGAATTTATTGCAAATTGAAGATAACGTGCCTGAAGACAACCTTGTTGGACACCAGCTTTGACAGCGACGTACTTAGTCTTCAAATTTTAGCCTCTTCTTTCACCCCCTTTGAGCGCATGACATACCTAGACCAAGTGCGTGATGTTCGAGATATAATATCATCTTCTAGGGCCTTCAGAGAGTGCTTCAGTGTAAAAACAAAAACCGATGATCTTGTTATGTTTTAAGCGATGCGGCTGCTCTAGCGTTGTTCACAGGTTAAATATTTGATTGCCGTAGCTTCCGTCAGGACGGACACTATCCTGGTTTTTATGTATCCTCGTGTTCCCGGCGGGGGAAATGCTTCAGGGGGATTCAAAAGGATCCCTGTGCTGACGTCAGTTAAGCTGTTAACCATAACTGTGTCATTCTTTTTTGCCTCTTTTCTTTAAGAAAGGCAATATATTGGTTTTTGGCCTGTCCTATAGAACAAATTCGGTGTCCAACCGTTCTGCAATTGCGACAAAAGAGTTGTTAACTCCACTTAGTAAGTCGTCCTCAACCGCGGATCTGCTGTTTCAGTGGCTCTGGATTGTTCATTTTGAAATTTGGTGCTAAGTAGGACCAAGGCCTCACCGGTCGCCTCCTGAGTTGACTGTCTCAGTTATTCAGGAAGGGATTTCTCAAGCACGACAATCCTTCATTCGGTGAACGGATAGAGAGGCCTGCCTTTGTTTTTATGGCTTCAGTGGACACTTAATTGCACTTAACGAACGCCGGAGAAAGGAATAGGACTTTCCTATGTCGCCGACAATGGCAACTCGGTCCGATCCCCGTTCAATCTTCTCCTATTATTAGTTTTGGTTGTGTACATGCCGTCTTCCGACGCCGCAGTGCTCTGAATTTTAAGGTTGCGTTGATCTGGATGCGTCGACCATTTTCTGCTGATTTATTGGCGTTGGCCGATATAAAGTCTCTGGGTCTGCACCTAATGTGGTCTAGGTGAGAAAACAACGCGTCAATAATGCCCTTTCTAGACAGGGCGCTTTCATTACGCACACGAGGCTGTCAAAGGGTACGTCTTTCCGGAAAAGTGGCACTGCTAATGATATCCTGGAGATTTTGGTTTTCTGTTTTGCTGCGCGGACGTTTGGGTATAGCGAATTTCTTGTTAAGATGGATTTCGAAAGCACCTTGGGATGGTGCGAGCTGTGCTCGTTGCCCGTCCTAGTTCTCCACACTGAGTGGCACTCTGAGGACTACACTTTCTCACCCAAATGCAAGCAGTCTCTGAGGTGCCCCCGTACTTTTGATACCAAATAAACAGGTTTTTAGGATGTTGAAATCTGATGTCGAACACAATCACTGTACAAGCCGCAGCAATGCCAAGAAATCGTTCAAATACAGTCACATAAATTGCAGATGAAAAAAACTTCCGAGGGCATGACGAATCGTTTGGTCATTTTTATTGGTCCGCGCATTCCAGTCTCCGGACGCAATTTGCATGCCACTTGAAGGAATAAGCAGTACAGTAGATTGCCTATCTGATGAAATTTTAACCGAAGTACTTAGAAAGGGTTGTACTATTGATCATTGTGCAGCTTAATCTCAAGATATCTCAGCCACGTCAGGATGTCGGCTTTTGAACGAGCTTCCTTGCAGCTGCCTGCAAAAACAGCGCTGTAAAAACGACTTAATAACTATTATGTATTTTCCTAATGTTTTTCGACGCGCCTATAAATTAAATATTTTTTTTATGGAGAACATGCATGAAGATCTTTATTCTGGTACTCATTCGGTATCAAATTACGTCTTATTCAAATTTTATACTTGAACATATATCATGCGATTTTTTAAATTTTTTTATAAGCATTAGATCTTTGAAGACCGTGAATTTTCCCTTCATAAAGCATCGTATCTGTCCATTTATTAATGTTGTTTATAGACTTTATAGCATTGTCTCCATCCTTGGCAAAATTTTATGAACACTATGTGACTATTTTCTCATAACGTAGAAAAATTGGTGCTTTTTCTTCGACGGAATGTATGCCGCATGTAGTTTGGAAACCCTAAATGCCTGTGTAACGGCAGGTCGAGGTAAAGAGTATACGGGAATTGAGAAGTTTTTTTTCAAGCCGGAAGCTATACTTTCTTCAAGTGTAAAATTCGACGAAGACATAATTTTCTACCAAATGAGTGCAAGGAAGAGTATTTTTGTGTATGTTTTCTATAAAATATATTTGAATTTATAAGAACATTGGAAATCATTTAGAAAAATGAATACTAATTAAGTAGTCGTTCTTTACAAGTGTTGCTTTTGCAATCGGTTGAAAGGAAGCTCCTTAAAAGACCCACATCCTGAAGGGAATGAAATATGTTGGGATTAAGTTGTAACATACTGAAAATTGCAACCCTAATTAAGTAATTTAATCGGATCGAAAGCGCATTTCAGCATTTCGATTGACATTTCGTGAGATGGGAAATATACTGTGGGTGACTGCGAAACACCCTTTTTATCATTATTGCAGTTGAACATATGAATGAAGACAGTATGTACACTTGCTTCTAACTGTACCTTAACGCCCTATATTTGCGATACGAGGAGAGACGGATTTAATGGAACCACCGCTGTAAGCAAGGCGAAAATGTCTGACTATGCACATTAAATGTCAATCAGTTCAAATCTATGGGTATCCGCACTTTGGCTTTAAGTAAGACTACCTAACTGACAGAAGTGATCAACTCGTTCTCATGTGCCTTTTTCTGTAAAGTATCTCCGCCTGTATACCAGACTCGCCTCGCATTCCCACCTGCAGTCTCAATTTTAGGCAGCCTTCGTACAAATAACTTGATGTGCCTCTGTCTTCTCTAGAGCCGGAAGCGGCATCGATTCTCAGCAAGCCGTCTGATCTTCCAATCACAAGCCCTTCCTCTGCCACGATCTCCTGTTTTGAGCTAGCTCTCCAGGGCGAGAGGCTGTGCAAGGCGGGCGACTACCGGGCAGCCATACAGCAGTTTCGAACCGCTCTCCAGATTGGCACAGACGATGTGGGCGTGTTAACAGCCATATACAGTCAGATGGGCAATGCTTACTTCTTTGAACAGGACTATCTGCACGCGCTGGAGTTCCATCGCTGGGACCTCTCCCTGTCCAGGTGAGGGCCGTCCTTAATTCTGCTGTTCCCGACCCCTCTTCTGTGAAGGAAAATTTTAACATCCACTTTGTTTTACTGGTATATTTCACTCTGAGTTCTAATGTTTGTAGCGTTGCAAACGGTTATTTAACTACTTTACTCTATAAATAGTCCACTACATAGCAGTTCAATTGTCGCGAGCGAAGACGTCCACCGCGTGGGCCAGCAACGGGGACTTGAGCGTGAATCAACTTATTGTGAGGCAGACATGCACAGCATCTATAGCCAGGACACGAAGGCACCTACCACGCCGTTGTCCTTCTCAGACAATTGCAAGCTGTGCGTGACTCTCAGATGAGGCCCAACCAAGCCGGATTTCGTGCTGGGCGTGGATATGCGGACCAGATATTCAAACTGAGGCACATTATTGAATTGCGCCGTCTGCCTTGTTGACTTCGCCGCCGCGTTTGATTCCGTCCATCGTGAATCCCCATGGCGGATAAGGGCAATAGACGGTGAACCACCAAAGATCATCAGGATGATGGAGGCATATTACTGCTCCACCACAGTGCCAATTCTGGTCCATAACAATCTTTCCTAACCGTTCGCTATTCGGTCTGGCGTTCGACAAGGTTGTATCCTGTCGCCCATTCTGTTCAACTATGCTGTTGACCGAATTATTTGGAAGGATCTGCACGAAGATGACGGTGTTGAGTTTGCACTTAAACACCGACTGACTGATCTCGATTACGCCGATGATATCGCCTTAGTTGCTTCAGGTTTTGGGGATCCGCAGTCTACGACATCACGGGGGAATGAGGTCGCTAGATCGGTCGATCTGTCCATAAATGCTGGGAAGACCACCATCACGGACGGCACACCTTCCACCCGTCCTTACTGTAATATCAAGTTCCATTCCCAGTTTGTCCAGGCAGAACATCAACGGCAAAGCCGACAGGATACAAAGGACACCCACGACCCCTAACAAAGTGGGCACCATATCGAATTGCCCCCACTGCGACCGTAAACTCTTATCAGGCTCCGGTCTGGTCGTTCACCTGCTAATGCGTCGCAACGTAACTAGGGATCAGTGCCTGTTGCTCTGACGGCCAAAAATCACCATGCCCACCACACCTGCCTACACTACCCACTGATTTTCGGATACCGCATAGACCTATGTGCTTACACGATAGCGATCAGGGCAATGACATGGCCTAGATCATTCTTGCCTCTTCTCACTCTGCACACCCTCGCAAATGCACTCGGACATTGTATAGGTATATTTGGTCACCTGCATATGCACGTTGCAATCATAATAACAGTGCACACTGCTCCTTCAAAAATTCTGTGATGTAATTTGCCAAGGTCTTTATGACCAGTGAACTGTCGTACGTGAGCATGTGTGCATTCTATTTCTGCCTTTTGACGAATCCTTATGATGTGGCATGATGAAGCTAGTTCGACCGTCGTGTTCGACGATGTCAACGGTATGCTGTGCAGGGACGGTGACTCGCGCTGGATTATAGTGGGAGTAGACTTGCGATGCATCTACGTCACTCCCCTACGTCAATCCCCCACCTGGACCCGGTGTCAAGACAGAGTCAAGAAGACCGGAGATGGGAGAGGGCGCAGGCCCACGCACTGTGGTCCTACTCTAAACAAAAACAACAACAGAAGAGAGGGCGGCTCGGATCTCAACTGAGTGGGAGTGCCATTAAGGCCACATTACGAAGAAGCCATTGCAGCCTGACTCTCAGTCCGCCAGTCGTCTATGGCGCACAAATGCACGCACTGGACTGACCATGCGTTCCGAGTTATCCCGTCAGTGGGCAACCTTCCAAGCCACGGCTTTTAGCGCACCGTGATAGTTTAAAGTGCGTCAGATTGTTTATAGTGTTGAAAATGCGTCGAGCCGTGAACCTCACTCTCTTCCCCACCCTCACAATCAGACCACCGTCCGAGCCGGTCAGTTGTCTGATGTGGGAGTAGGCGCATTGGCTGACGGGTCAGTGTACCCGTCTCCGCGCACCACAGCACGACCTGGCCTCCATTACGCACACACCAGGATTCACTAAATCAGGGGATATGGAGGAGCCATCACCGTCTGACTTCCAGTCCACTGGTCAGCCACTCGACACACAACGCATACACTGGGCCGAAGGCGTGGTCTGGTGTAAGCGTCAGATTGACAGCCTTCCAAGCCAAAGTTTCTACGAAACCGTGATATTCTCAGGTACATGGTGATGATGAGGCTGTTGTATATGTATTGGTGAAGGTATTGTACTCTGATGTGGTTAAGCCTCTGGTAGTTTTCCGCAGGTTGTCGTGGAGGCACATGTGACATAATAGGCCCATGCGATGTGTGAAGGTGTGTGAGCAGTGAGGGCATTGTAGGCGGGCGCGGCGACTGTATGTCGGAGCCCCAGGCACTGGTTCACCAGTCTCCGTGCGTTGGATTCCCAGGTGACCGACCAGGCCGATGTATGTGGGGAATTTGCGGGCGCAGTGTGGACAGTAGAAATCTGGAGGGGCTGGGGAGTTGTCGTTCGTGGTAATCGGGCTGTCCGTGGCGGTGATAATGGCAGGAGCGGAGGGTGTGCCTGGGGTATCGGTGTTGTCGACATTGCGGTGTATTCCGCTGTCATGGATGCGCATGTGACCGAATAGGCCCAATGCGCAAGGACAGTGAGGGCAGTGGAGGTGGTGATATCTGCTGTGGGTTGGTGCTCCAGGCACTGGTTCACCAGTCTCTGTACGATGGATTTGCAAGTGACCGACCAGGCCGATGCGTGAGGTGAATGTGCGTTCGCAATGAGGACAGTTTAGGAGAGAGTCTCCATCGCTAGTAACAGTGATGACGGAGATGGAGGTGGTGGGGTTAACGGCACGATAGTTCGACCGTCTATTTCGATGAAGTCCACCGTACGCTCCACAGCAGGGTAGTGCAGGTACGGTGACTTGCGTGTGATTTAGTTTAAAGTGATAGAAGACTTGCGCTGCATCTACCGGACTCTCGCCTCCCACAACTATGCCCGGCGTCAAGACAGAGTCAAGAAGACCGGAGATGGGAGAGGGTACAAGTGGCTGACGCGTCCAGGGCCCCTAGGCCATAGCCGCCCCTTGGCGTGCCACCGCACCCCCAATGCCCGGCATTTATTATGGGAGCGCAACTCGAATAACGCCTGCCATGCCCTGATGTGGCCCCCGTGTTGGTCCAGCGGATCTTCCCTGTGGCCTGTTTAGGATGCATGCTTTTAGCAGCGTATGTGGGACCACGTAGACGTTGACTTTACTGCTATTTCAGCTTCTGAGCACCAGGCCTAGTGAGAGAGGAAGCAGGGTATGAGACCGATTCTGGATTATTCTTCTTTACATCAAATCAAAATATCCTTATTAAAAGAAATCTAACGAGGTTGAGCCATCAATACGTCTTGAAATCGTTGCTTGGAAGACTGAAATGACGCTTTTTTACCATGAACTCCATGGCTCTTTAATCTTCTATAAATTTCGAACTTGTATCGCCTTAGGCGATGGCTTCATGTCGCGTTAACCATCGTGCTCAATCTCATTCCCAGCCGTTCTGGCTTGGACAGACCACCGGAAGTTACGAGAGGGGAGAAGGAGTATAAAGTCGATCCCACTCGGATGCATCGCCTGGTTACTCGCTATGATCGGCCAAATGCACTTTAAAACTATCACGACGCGCGGAAGGTTGAACGACTTCCGGAGGTTTCCAACCACCGTTGCGTACAACAACATCGTCATGATGTCGAAGGCCATCCAGAAGAGACGTATGCGATGGTTATGGCTTGTCGTTCGTCGCCAGCCGCAAAAGTTCAGTGCTGCTGTAATTTGGGCTCTAGTTCGACTGATACCGTACACCCTTTCTCCTTTATTAGTCTAACTTGCTTTTTCGAACATGCATTATTGCTTTCAAAGATAACAGCAAGGGCGTGCAGTTTGGTATTTTTTAAAATTGTAATTCTGTTCCCCTTATTACCATTATTAGTCTTAAACATAAAAGCGATCCCACGTATTTGCCCGTCAGTCATCTCGCTAATGCCAACCCATCGCATCTACAGGTTAAGCTGTTTTCGCTTAAGACTGACTGGAAAAGCGGACTCTTCAGTTTTTTGAATTGACTATCGTTGGATAGTAGCCACAGTGCTATCGGGACGCCAAGGGCTTGATTTTGGACCATTGGCAGTCGTATAAAACGCAGCAGAGCCTAGAGACATAGTGACCGCGAACCCAATTAAATAAGTCTTCTTGCTCCGTTTCTTTTTGTGCTAGGTTCCAACATCCTAACTTAATCTCGGCGTTTGTTTTGGACCCACCCCCTGCTGATAAGTTCTAAAACCTCAGAGAAGTTGCTGCCGACTTGACCAGACATGATCAAAGCGTGTGCTGTACAATTATGCAATGTCCTACCAACATGAGAATCATGACTAACTACTGCATCCGAAACTGTTTCTGTAACGCTACCGTTGGTGGTCACATCCACAAGGCTTCGAATCCAAATTAGAGCCGAGTCACTCGTATTCTGTCCGAAAATCAGGGTAGATCGGTGAACGCCACTACATGTGTCTTTGAACATTCACGATCGCAAACAACGGGAGATCAGCCCATGACTAAAGTGATAGACCGTTTGACCCAAAAGCCTGACGACCACCTTAACCTGGTTACATTCTCGGGCGCCTGCCGAGATTTAGGTCTGATTGGCTCGTGATGACAGACGAATTGGGGATGGCCATTTCAGTTTCTGCTATCTTTTCCGGCAAATAGCCCTGGTGGGATGTTTTCTAGCATCTTCCCTATGGTCGTATGCCTTTCCGTAGTGCGAGATTTGGTTTAATATTAGTCTATCCACACTGCTTGGAGTACCTTGCCATATGTTGACACTCGTGTCCTTCCCCCTCCTGATGTCGCCGAGGAGTTGACTTACCAACCACTGTCAGATAAGGAACTCACATCTGACTCCCTTTATTTTCCCTCCAACCTTTTCTTATAGACATATACTGTAGGTTGGTTCACAGCATCCTAATTTCCGTGCGAAATTTAATTTTATTAACCTTTACATATGTCTGCACGACATAGAGTCCAGTTTTACTACTTTTTATCCTAAACTTATCGCCCCATTAACACATGCGCGCTGTCTTCTTTTTAGTTTTTAAAGCAAGCGAATAGAGCAGGATTTTTTGCACTCAATAAATTACGCGAAAACTCATCAGCTTGCTTTAAACTCGTACCTGGGAAAAACTGCTTCAAATTCTCTTTGTTGATCTCATTCGCCTCCTATGTAACAGAATATGGAGTTTTTAACTTTTTTACAGCAGCGTTAGTTATAAAAATGGTATTCGATCTATCAACTGTGACTAAATGTTGTGATATTGTTGAAAACAAGTGCACTCGATCGACGAAACAAGGATTGAAGAAAGAGGTGAGTAGGGAGGCATAATCTGATTGAGATCTGAATTGACGTCTTATTCAATTAAGCGATCTTCTTCCACAGTTCTTCCATCGCCTTGGAAACCTTCGTTTATTTCTGTTACCATCAACTGTGAATTTGATTCGAAACTCAGTAACTGTTACTCAATCCGACTTGTAGCCACTGATATTTGAGCTTCTTTTCCTTTCTTCTGAAACTGAATTTTAGTCCGGACTGACCCCTTGAGCTCCTCGTTTTTTTCCTCCATGTGATTCTCTCAACCCCGTTGGTAATTTAGAATGTTTCTCTTTCACTCCCATTAAAAGCGGGCACGTTATTGTGGTGGACCGTCATGAACTGACTAGATCGGTGGATGACGACTAATGCGTCAGAAATGGTCATTTCAGCCTCCTTTGTCCTTGTCGGTAATGCCATTCTGCCTATATCACCAGCCAATGTGCGGTTGCTGGCGGGGCGTGAGAGTGGGCCCCAAGGAACAACGGGACGAGTAAGTCCCGTAACCGGTCGGTGGGTGCCCATCTATCATAGACTTTTATGTTCTACCTATCGCTGGAGGCCTTAAGGGTTTACATGTGGCTAACTTAACGCCACAAGCGATTTCGAAATTACCACCCCGGTCTCCCTCGCGATGTCGGTAACTTTCTTAGGGTCATCACTACCCTTGCGAATGTGTTTACTGGCTTGCTGGTGGACGGATCTTAAAACCTGACTGCAAGTAGATACGCGCGTCACATCTTTAGAAGTTGCCCGGTCGATGAACTTCTAGCTAGCTTCGGGGTGATTATTTTGTCCAGTGTTGTGATTTTCTGTTTAACTGCGCTAATGATGACTTTCATGGGTGCTTCATATGCGCTGAAAGCTTTTTATTTTTTTAACTTCTAATACCGTAGTCGACGGTGACGCACATTATTAATAAGGACAAGGGAGACTGAAATAGCCACTTCTGGCTACTTTTAGTTGGCATCAACCACCCCAGAACCCAACCACCGGCTGGGACGACATGAGATTTGAGCCTGGGTCTAATTGAGCCTCTAGTTAAAGGCTCTACCACTGGAGCCACTGATCCACGCCCTGTCAGCTGTGATCAGAGAGGTTAAAAATCGCCTAGGGGTGACTTTCATCGGTCTAAGTGCAGGACGGAATACTAGGCTATTCCGATTTGCCTTGGAGCTGTAGTTTGATGTGTTTGTGATGTTTTCTGTGCAACCCGATTCGGCCTTTTTATTGCATGGGTTCCCGCACTAACTGAGTTTCTTGAGTAATGTGGATCTCGTTTATTAGTTGGCAAGTGTGGTAGATAATCGGTTGCAAATGCCCTATATTAGTTATAAAATTAGTAGATGTTTACCGAATGCCTTGTTGCACTTTTTTGTGCAGCTCATTTTATCCTGTATGCTCTTTCCCTTGCCGATACGTTCGCTAACCCCAGTCCTTTTCCTCTCCTCTATTTTTTCTGTTTTTGGTAGTTTTAAATCGCCTCTCTTTATCTGACACGCCTCTTTTCCAATCTAACCGTACGAAGATGAGTTCATGTAATTTTGTACTACCTATGCAGCCTTAGAGAATTCGCCTAATCACTGCTTACCCCCCTCAACCACGCTGATTGTTCTTCCAAACACACACGTGTATTCTAACAGTCCTGTCTACTAGCTCTATAACCTAAAAGTGAATACTAATTACTTCCAAACTGTTTTTCTGGCTACTCCTTAATACTTTTCTCATAATAATTCTGTGTGGCCTTCTAACACATGCTTCTCAGCCTCTTTTATTCCTTCTCCTGACTGTTGTTTCTGTCTAATATCCCCAAAAAAATTTCAATTTCATTTTAACGGAAGCCTGCCCCTCACTCGATGGCTCCAATTTCTCCCTCTCTCTACCGACGCATTTCTATCCGACTGCATCAATTATGACCGCAGTCTTATCAGTTAGTAATCCTCCCTTGCCGACTGCACACGCTTTTTGTCGACTGCGCCCATGCGCCCTTTCACATGCCTTTTAAAAAGCGCTACAGTACACTGCGGCTATTCTTGTCTCCCCCGAGTCCTGCCCAGCCCCATAAGCGCGCCTATTTTGCCCTTCTTGTTTTCCCCTAGGCGAGTAGAGGACCTGTTAGGCGAGGCGAAGGCGTGTGCAAACCTCAGCAACTGTTTCAAAATGCTGCAAAAGCCCTCGGAAGCCATCCTCTGCGGTCAACGCCAATTGGAGATTTGTCGGCGCCTGAATGACAAGGTAACCTACTGCCGCTGCTGCTCCCGTTGAAGTGCTCTTTCTTTGCGCAGCACATTCTTGTTTATGTGAATCAGAATCGATGCACTATTGATGACAGCAACTGCCAGACCTCATAAAAGATTACTCCCGTGAGGTGGTGGTATCACTATTAAGGTGCTACTATAGCTTGATTACTACCATCAGTTTTCTAGAGCGTGATTCTTACTCTAATAGATATTATGAAAAATCAGAAGCAGCTTTAAAATATGTTGTTTTCTTGCAAAAATTAAATCCGAATTAAGTGGTAGCATGTAAGCACCAAATAATTTTTTTGAAATATCGCGTAGGACTGCTACGAAGTGATCTTCATCTTTCAAAACACGCCAGCAGTGTGCATCCAAGTGCCCATGAAGTAAATGCCGTGGAAATCCGCGATTTTTCTTCAAAATCTGAAGCTTGGTGTGTAACGAAGTCCTGTGGATTTTCTGGGTGTGCGTACCTCTATTCGGATCAACATAATCTTCCTGGTGATTGACGGTTTTTTGATGGTACTCAGCCTAATTAACTCGCCGATACGCTGGTCATTTCTTAGAATGTACTGTTGAACCTGTTGCTATTTCGCGTTTAATGATAGGAATCAACGTCGCTGCATCTCGGCAGGTGTAGCTCCACCTAAAAGACGGTCACGATTATACTTACGGCACCCTGCAAATCTGACCTGGTAAATTTGTATAGGGTTTCCCGTTGTTTCATTCAGCTTTCCTCTTCTAGTGACGGATATCATTTCAGCGCAGACTTCCCGGCTGTACTTGAACCAGTCAGCTACAGTATTTACAGATCTACTAGCATTAAACTTTTGCATTTCCTCCAGTGGCATTATGTCGCTCTGTAGATAAACTAGCTCTAAAATTTCACAGAGCTGCGATTTACCATAGAGGCTTTCGTTCAAATCGCAACAATGGAAGAGTTAATTCCTCTTTCTTACTGATCGAACTATCACGGTGCGCTAAAACACTCATGGTGCGCTAAAAACCGTGGCTTGGAAGGTTGCCAACTGACGTGATAACTCGGACCGCGTGGTCAGTCCAATGTGTGTTTTGTCTGGAGTGGGTGACTGGCGGACTGAGATTCAGGCTGCAATGGCTCCTTCTTGATGTGGCCTTTATGGCACCCACTCCGTGGGATCCGAGCCAGGTGTGGTGGTACGCCCAGGGGCGGCTCTGGCCGCGCCAGCCACCTGCGCCCTCTCCCATCTCCGGTCTTCTTGACTCTCTCTTGACCCCGGGCTCAGGTAGGGGAGGAGAGAGTGCGGTAGCTGCAGCGCGAGGCTACTATCACTTAAAACTAATTCACGCGCAAGTCACCGTCCCTGCACCACCTGGTGTGGAGCATACGGTGGACCTCGTCGAAATCGACGGTCGAACTGTCGTGGGGCACCTGTAAGTGGCCTGTCCTAGCGGCATCAACCACTGTGCCAAATTGCACCACCAGATGGTTGACAGGCTCGGACAGTCGACTTTTTCCTGGGAGGGCGTTGTGCGAGTTAGGCGTACGCTGGGGAATCCATCCCCACGCGCGTTCCTCACTATAATAAATCGATTGTGTGAGAATCTATCACAACGCACTAAAGTCATGGCTTAGAAGGTGGCCGACCGACGGGATAACTTGGTCCTTGGGGTCAGTACTTTGTGTGTATGTGGCATGACTTGCGTTGTACCAACATGTGGGCTAGATCAGCTCGCGGTAGGCATTATCCTGGCTACTCTCCCATAAAAAGGGCCGAACATGTGAGGGGAGCGTGGTGGCACGTGTAGGTACCGACTCACTCGGCAACAACCACCTGTGGCCTTTATGGCACTTCCACCTACGTCCGATCCCGCCTCCGGTCTTCCTGGCTCTGTCTTGACACCGGACCCAAACGGGTGAGGGAAGAGAGAGTATATTAGCTGCAGCGCGAGTCTACTATCACTAATCCACACGCAAATCACCGTCCCTGCACCACCCTCCTGTGGAGCATACGATGGACCTCAACGGTCGAAATTTAGTGTGTGGAATGACTGGCCGGAGGGCTGAAAATCAGGTTCAAGGGTTCTTTGGCACTTCCACCCGAGCCGTCCCTCTTTTTTTGCGAAACCTGGTACATATCGTCGAGGAGTAGGTCCTATGTGGCACGCATATACGGACTGTTTAGCTTTGTCGTCCTCTGTATCCATGACATTTTCGTGACATCGGAGCCTGGGTGGTGAGGGAGGCGAAAGTCTACTATAACTGTAAAGTAATTCATGTGCAAGTCACCGGTCCTACGCCCACTCTGGGGGGCACATAATGAACATAGTCTCCGGAAAAGTCGACATCCCTAATAATAATCTTTGGGTAATCTTTGGGTAAAAAAACGTCGTTTTGTCCATAAATTTTGAAAATTTGTTCCCCAGACTAACGAGCAATGTACAAAACATTTAACTTTTACCTGTGCCTGTCAGGAGATCCTGTGTTTGGTTGAATTTCGTGGCACTAGACTTCCATCCTATTCTTATACGCGAGTTATAATACGTTTCCTTCTTCCTCAGCCGTCGATCGCGCGAGCCCTCTACAACCTCGGCAATGCCTACCACTCTAAGGGGCGTCAGGGCGTGCAATTTGCCGGGCCTCAACAACTCGGCGAATTTACCCCGGAGGCAAGGGAGGACCAGCTAAAGGCAATAGCCTGTTATGAGTACGTCTGTTACAATTTTGCTGCTGTCTGACCGGCTTGCCTCCACATCCCCCCCCCCCACCTACCCCCATCACAGGACGACAGAAGCCCCAGGGGCCTGATTGTTGACTTAGCTGCGGGCTATTTGACACGTCCACAGGTGGCTGATACTGGAATGACCTTCAACGAACTTTAGCTGTCAACCGGATGGGCTCATGGGTCCATGCCGCTTAGTACCCTCAGGCATAACTAGGTCCTAGGACTTAACTTCATATACGCCTTCTTTTCTATGTTACCCTATCGTTGGGCTTCGATCTTGAAAACTTCGCCTCGCTTCGTCTTAAGCTCCACCCCCCTAAGTTGGAATTGCTATACCACGGTGGCAGATGTTTTGATATAGAAGTTGACCGTTATGCCTGCCGACTCCCAGATTATCTTCTTATCGCGCTTACTTTATCACGGCTGCCGTTTCTCCTCCAACTCCATGACCGAGATTCATGGTAGAATTTATCCTGGCTGCTATTGGCGCTTTTGGAGAAGGGGAGAAGTTTACCAAATCCGTAGTACCTGCGCGTTGAAAGGAACGGAACATAACCACTGTAAAAAGGAACTATTCTGCGTACTTGCAAGGCCTGTTCACTTTCACGCCTTGTCAAGGCAAAGCGCAAGCAGCGTGCAGATCCTCGTCAGTAATCCGCTCCCCCACCACCACCACCACCACCACTTAGCACGAATACTTGGCAGCCCTACGGCCCTACTGTCTGTCCCCGAACACCTGGCGGGCTCTCAACAGGGAAAAGTTCACTAACTGATTGTTCTGAGCATACTGGGTTAGTGCCACATGCATCGTAAAACGGCCACGCGTTACGTGCGTTGGACCAACACAGGGGGGCCGGGGGTCAGATAAGGACACGGCAAGTTTAATAAAAATGCACACAATAACAATTGCCACTCATGGTGTGTGGTGGTATGCCTAGGTGCTACTTCACGCAGCGCCAGCCACCTGTGCCCGATCTCGCCCACGTTCCTCTTGACTGTGCTTTGACACCAGGCTCAGGGGGTGTGGGTAGCTGCAGCGCAAGTCTATTATCACTATAAACTACTTTATGCGCAAGTCACCGTTCCTGCATCCAGCCTATTATGGGGCACAGGCTGAAAATCCTTGGTGATGACGGTCGATGTGCTCGACTGACAAACTTATTTATCGTTTTTTTTCTAATTTGATTCTTTGAAGCACTATCCCTGCCTTTGTGTGTGAGGACCTCAGTTTTTCTCTGATACTTATTTTCAGGGAGTACTTAAAAGTAGTACGGGAGTTGGGCGACAAACCTGCAGAAGGTCGGGCCTATGGGAATCTTGGCAACACGCACCACCTGCTCGGCAACTTTAAAGAGGCCGTGGAATATCACAAAAAGGTAACCTTCTCGTAAACGCTACATTCTACATTTGCTTACATTCTTAAGACCACGGCTCGCCTATCCGTCATTCTCGACATTTTTCGTTGGTATGTACGCCTTATAAACACTTACTTGTACTTGTCACGGCTGCAATCATGTCTGATCTAGCAGGCTTCGATGATGTCACGTGTTTTATCTCTCCACGCGTGGCGATTCGCGGCGGCAGACCTGGCAAGCTCAACCCATTCTTTTCTCCAACAACGGACGTCAAATAACGAAGGTCCAAGCGCCGCCTCCATGTCTTGCCGAACCGTGTCGAGCCAGGTTTTTAGTTGACCTCCTCTTCGACGCCTCCAAGTGAGCAACGGCGCCGGATCGAGAGCAGTAGAACTGAGCTTGTGAGGCGGGCGACAGAGGACGTACTCAAACCACCTCATTCGTCTTTCGTGGACGGCGTGAGATATCCTGGCTCAATTGTCGCAGCGAGTACGGACTGCCTCGTTTGAGACGTAGTCTGTGTACTTCATTCGAAGGATGGTCCTCAGGTAATTATGGTCAAATACCTCAAGTCTTCGATCATCTTCCACGCGCACAGCCCAGCTTTCACAACCGTAGAGGAGGACCAACCGGACGGATGCATGGTACACGTGATTCTTCGTGGCGACGGAGAGAGCGCGTCGGGTCCATAGGCACTTTCGAGGGGCCGAGAAAACTCGGTGAGCAGCGTCGATTGGGAGGCAATGTCGTCCTTACTCTGTCTATTGGTTAGCATCCTCGCCCCGATGTATTTGAAACTGTCTACTTCAAATTGACAGCTATTAATCCCGAGGGGGGCTTTCTCCTGGTCAGAGATGCAGCTCGAAAATAATTTGGTCTTCCCAGTGTTTATGGATAGGCCAACCGCAGTAGATATCTCATTCACCTGCGACATCACAGACTGAAGATCATCAAAGCCTGAGGTTAGAAAGGCGATATCGTCAGCGTTGTCTAGGTCAGTCAGGCGGTGTCCGGGTGCAAAGTACACACCGTCAGAAAAGTGTTGGGCCCTCCCGAGAATCCAGTAAATGGCGTAGTGGAATAAAATGGGCGACAGGATGCAACCTTGTCGAACACCAGCTCTGATATCGAAGGGTTGGGAGAGATTGTAATGTACGAGGGCTCGTGCAGTGGTAGAAAGGTAGCAGGCCTTGTGCACGGCAATGATTTTGGCCGTCTAGTTCTATTATTCGCCACAATGGACGGAATCGAACGCAGCGGCGAAGTCAATAAAGTAGACGGCTGTTGGCTGCTAGTAGCCACGACGGAATTCCAGAATGCGCCTCAGAGTGAATATCTGGTCTACGGATCCACACCCAGCTCGGAATCCGGCTTGGTTGGGCCTCGTCTTAGAGTCACGTACAGACTGAAACCGTCTAAGAAGGACAATAGGGAAGACCTTCACAGCAACGTCGATATGGCTTATGCCGCAGTAGTTCTCAAACTTTGTCTTATCTCCCTTCTTGAAGACAGACAGGAGGATGTCCGAACCCCAGTCATTACGAACTACTTCGTCTTTCCATACTTGTTCAATCACCTCATGGTGCCAGGGCGCCAGAGTGTCGACAAACGCCTTGTAGATTTCTGCGGGAATACTGCATTCTCCGGACGCCTTGTTTTTGTCAGTCTCTGTATTGCATCGGCATCTTCTCCCTCGTAAGGAGGGTCGCACGACAGCGCATAGGCTGGAGAAGGATGAAACTCAGGCGCAGAGGATAGCGAGGGTGTGATTAGCTGCTCAAAGTGCTAATGTCAGCAATCGACCTTGGCTGAGTTGTCAGCACTAAAGCCACCATTCACATCGCGAACCGAGCCATTAAGCGTCGAGAGCTTACCACTAACTTGACGGGTAATTTGGTAGAGTTTGCGAGTGTCACCTACGTTTGAGGTCTGCTCTATGGACGTCACTATTCCAGACCAATATTTCTGCCGGTCATTCCTAGCCGACTTTGTTGTTATTTTATGGAATTGGTGCAAGGAAGCATCGTTGTGGGGCCTGGCTCGAGCCGTCTGGGCAGACAACTGCAGGGTTCGTCCACTGATCCAGTCACTGTTGTCGCTGGTCGAATCCAAGATTTTTTCGACTGTTGCATTGAAGGCTGTCTTCAGTGATGACCCATGTCACTGCCTTCTCTGTCGGCCTGAGTTGTAAAATGGTACCAGCTTTCTGTGTTCAGGTCCTCGGCATTTTGGGTGCAGATAAGAGTTTAACTTTCAGACGTGTGCGAACGAGAATATGGTCAGAACCGTGGGCGTTACCAGTTTCGGCACCTCGCATCGATCTGCTATCGTTAACTACGCTGCGGAACCTTGAAACAACTAGGGTGTATTCGATCTGACTTGCGGTATGACTGTCGATTGAATACCAAGTCAGCAGATGTTTGCGGCAGTACTGGAAGCCCAGGTTCGAGACAAACAGTCGGTTCTGATCAGCAAAATTCAGCATTCTCTCACCATTGTCGCATCGAAAACCAAGCCCAGGCAGGCCAATAAGGTGAGTTTTTGACGAGTCCCCGTATCCACTCCCACTATTCCTGTCCCCCACAGCAGATCACTGCGAGGTTGTCGTTCGATTAATTCCCGCAGCTGCGAGTAGAAGGCCTCTTTATCGCGCTTTTCGGCAACTGATGCTGGTGTGTACACGGAGACGACAGAGATGTTGGTAAAGTGACCCTTCAATTGTGCGTAAGCCATTCAGTCTTTGACTGGTTCCCATGCAAGTAGTGCATGGTTTGCTTGTTCTGAGAGGGCAATAGCCACACTGTGTCTACCAGACGAGTTCCGTGGGCCGCTGTTATACAGGGTGAAGTAGGATTTGACTCCCGGGATCGTTATTTCTCTTGCACCTGAGTCGGGGATTCGGCTTCAGACAGGCAGCAGACATCCACATGGTAAGGTAAAAACTGCGTCCTGTCAGACTTTGGGTACATGGGTTCAGAAAAGCTCGCACATTCCAGCAACCAATACCAAGAGTCCGTTCCTGATTGAGTAGTCCAGCTTGTTTACTATTCGCTCTCACCACTGAACCTGGGTTGCGGAGCGCGTCGGTTCCCGCGGAAGCCGTAGCATGGATGGTAGTGCTGTAATCGGACATATTTTCTTGGGAGTTTTGAATGCAGGCGGGTCCCCAACAACCGCTCGGATTGCTTTTTAGAGGTTGTCTCCTCTAGCGCTTTGACTCAAGAACCTAACCGCAAGGTGGCAGTTGCAAGCAAAGTTATTTGATGGCGGTTCACGGTCGCCATGTCACAGTACCGTGGTATGGAGTTGCGGCATTTTGTAAGGCAGTCGGTGTGCCAGACCTCAGCCTTCCGCGCCCTGGTAGCACTGTTTCTGCTGGTCCGCGATTGCTTATTCGTCGGACCACATAGTCTGCTTATTTCGCAGCTAACCTTCACTGATGGTCGTTCCACTATCCGCCACCTGTGGACGCGCCGGGTAGCCAGCAGCTGGGCTAATGGGTAACCCGTCTTCCTGGCCTTATAAACACACCGTCAAACGGACGGTGTCGCTATTTCGCCGCAAAAAAACAATAGATAAAACATAAATTAGACGGAGGCTGAAAGCCATGGCCTGGACGGTTGCTAACTGACGGGATAACTTGGACCGCGAAGTCAGCCTTGTGCGTGTTTGTGTGAACTGGCGGACTGAGATTCAGGCTGCAATGACTCCGAGGCAGTTCGGGTGGCACGTCTAGGGGGCGGCTCCGGTCGCGTTTACCACCTGCACCCTCTCTCGCCTCCGGTTTTCTTGACTTCGTCATGACATCTGGCCCAGGTGGAGAGATGGGGTGGGCGTTCGGTAGATACAGCGCAAGTCTACTCTTACTATAATCTAATACATGCGCAAGTTACCGTTCCTGTGCCACCTTGCTGTGGGGAACACGGTGGACCTCTTCGAACTACGACGGTCGAACTGTAAGTCGGAGGCGCACGTCACATCAGAAACTACACCCAAGCTCTTTTCCAGTCGGCCAGCAGATTCTCTGAAGTTGCAGGTATACGGTAGAGGGAAGAGACATTGAAACTGGTAGCTAACGTATCCTTCCTCACAGAAGTTCAGCACATTTCTCACTGGTACAGTTGACGTGTTTAAAAGTCTCACGATGCACCAAAAATTTTCCAAATGGCGGCTTAACTCGCTTTGCCTCTGAAACGATGGGCAGACTGTTGTGGATTCCTAGCGTGGCCCTTGCGGCCTATTTAGTCTCTTTGAGGTCGGAGCCCCTTAAACGGTGACTGCGTTAGTCAGCCATTGTGTCCAACATCTTCATTCGCCTTCACTTTATCGATTTAGCTCAGATCTGTTTCTCACCACGCAGATCTATCGCTCTTGTTGACCTATCACTTTACGTTGACATTCATGACTTGGAAGGTTTCCAACAGGTAGCATAACTCGCTCCTACAGAAGATTGAGTTGGACCGGAGCAGCACTTAATGTGGCCTTTTATAGCACTCTCTCACCTGAGATTGGTAATCCCTTCCTCTCTGAAACCTGGTTTGTGTAAGGTTAGGGACCAAGTCGTGCTGCTGATTCACATAGAGGGATTGTTCAAGTAGGTCGATCACAGGGCCCCTCCAATGGCTTCGATTGTGGTTTACCACTGGAATATAGTAAGAGAAAAGAGGGGGGTAGATGCAGTTAAATTTTGCTTTAAGCAAAACAAATTCATGCTCAGGTTACCATCGGTCTTAAGGATCATAATCGGCCTTGTCGCATGCGAAAGGTTTGGGGTCTCAGGGCCGGTTAGTCAGTTTAATTTATTTTCGGTCACACCACAGCGCTTAGCTGCATGATATGGTCATTCCCTTTACATCCACCCTTCACCGAGCTCTACTCACGGACACTAGCAACTGCTGAGGGAAGCTGATTGTGGGTAGCTGGCCCCTTGTTACGTCTGATTAGATCGGTAGGGAAGGTTTATTGGTGTTTTGACACCCTCTACGTGGGGCTAATTGCAAGACCGACTTACCTGGAACGTGATTAGCTTCGGAAATAAAATCAGCTCGATGCCACACAGGTTTCTTTCGGATTAATCTAGTTCATTCCCATGTCACCCCTAGAATAGTGCTACTTTTGGCGTGGTAGTTTCATCTTGTTAGTTTTGCTTTTTCGTAGGCGTTGGAAGAAGACCAAATGAAATATTTCCGGCTTTTCCTCTGGCATATATCAAGCAATATTCCTGAGGTCACTTACGCTTACCGATAACCTCTGGTGCCATCACCGTTTACCTGGTTAATCGATTTAAAGTCACGGATAAATCCTGTAGACAACTATTACTGAAGGTCAAGTCGGCATAAGAACTTGTTCGTCACATTTGCCTCCGCAAGTCTGGGGTCAAACGTCAGAAATGCATTTAGTCCTTCTAAAACACGGGAATATTCGCAGAACTATTACGCAATGTTCTTTCGGGTTTATTTTTTATCCTCTTTCGACCTTACCGGGGTCTGTGGAGACCCAAGGTTCGAGGGCGTCTCGAGTTTAACGATGTTTTAGGCGAACCTAGGGCTCACTATCTGCGAGGGATGAGCGTTTACGGATGTACCTGGATCAGAGAATGAAATGCGATTGTGGTCACATCGCAACGAATATGTAATAATCGGGAACTATGGCCAGCCCTGCAGGCTATTTCGCGTACAGGTGTCTCTCTTCTAAGTTAAATCAGTGAAAGGCCTTCGAGCCTACTAACGAGCACAGCTTCGCAAATTTCACTTTCAACCGGCAGGTAGTTGCGAACAAAGCAGTTACATCGGCGAATCAGAGGGACGATTCCGGGTGCGGCTGGCTTAACACATCTCAGCTGTGAGGAATGACTTCAGCTCTTAGGCCTAGACTAGCTGAACTGAATCCTACCACATTTTCAGTTTCCACGAGGTTGAATTCCTCATGAGAGTTCACGACCACGTAAGTCGCAAGCTACTCGAGTCGTGGCTTTCCTACCCGCAGTCAGTTAACAGACGTAAACATCTCTTCTAGGACGTCATCTGATCGAGTGATTAGTCTCGAAAAACTTACTAGGAAATATTCCATCTCGTTGCAATATTGAAAAACTAAACTGTCCGGTACTTATCAACAAGTGCAAACCTCTGCGTTAACTGTGGGAGCTGTTAATTTTCTTAGAATTGGGGTTGCGAGAAACTGCATCCCACAAATACTGTCTGACGGTCGTCATCTCCTAACCTCCTTCTTCCTCATCAGTTAGCTTTAACTATGTGCTATTTGCATGCATTGGATCGTTTATTTTTAACTTAACTTCGCACTCGCTAAAGTCATTTATTTTTTAGTTGTTATTTTAACGCTGGCCGATTTTTTAAGCAGGGTTTCGAAGTGGCTCACATGAGATGCGTGCGTAGTGTCATACATTCTTTTTGATAATTTCACATTGTTTTAACTCCTTTCTCACTGCTTATAATATTCTGTATGTTAAACGCCTGCAGTTCTTTTTCCACTCGTTTTTAATTTGAAATTCCTAAACATTTCTTGTAAATGGTGGGTCCGAGAGCTGGTTTTATTTTCGTACTCGAGAGTAGGAAATTTGATTTTGTATGCAAGTGACTTATTTTAAAAATTATAATATCGCCCAACTTTTACCTGAAGTCGTTGTTAGTCTAGCAATTTGTGCAGCGCATACCCACGCACGTCAGATTTCGTTTTCAGATAAGCCACTTTCGGAAAATTTATTCGCATTTTTCTGGTGAGTGCTGTGTGACGTTGTATTTAACATAAATATCACTAGAATCGTGACGTCTAACCCCACTCTCTTTCGAATACTTATCCTCCGTCCCCTCCTACAAAAATCTGAAAAATTATTCAAGCAAACGCATTCATTGCCATAAAATTTTAAGCGGGTCTCTGGTATCTCGTACGTTACTAAATATCGATTATTTACACCTTTGTCTGAACGTGATTTGCATAAATAGTTGATAATGCTGAACGTAGCGATTGTGGTATTGGTGAATATATTTTGCTGTTTAGGCCTTCCGGTTTTCTCTGCCCTTAAAAAATTCGTTCTCGATTGTACAGTCTTTTATGGTTTTTCCGTGACCCACCCTCTTCTTCACCTTCTCTACTGGTTACGACCGTCCAACCGGCCCATAAAAAACAACCTTGGGAATGTCAATTCTCGCCGCCTTGGCTGGATGCCAACAGATTGTCCTACCAGTGCCAGTCATGAGGCAGGACACCACAGTCTAGTGCAGTAGCCTACAGGCATGCCGCTCCGCCTGTGGTCCATACAATATTTTGTTCTTATTCGGAATTATCCTCATTACATGCCAGCTGCGATGTTCATCGGCATCGCATGGTTGCACTACGTTTCATTTCATCACGGAGTTTTAATTTACATTTTCTTGAGTGAGGAGTTTGATGAGCAAATCGAGTATGAGGCTGGTCTTTATGTTACCTCGTGCAGGTTACTGTGGGCTGGCTACCACTTAAATTTTCATCCTACTACCATCTCCCTATCTTACTCCGTGTCATCTTTGTGTGACGAGTTCTTTGGAGGCCTTGGGCCACACATTCACTGCGTCCGAGCTCATCGCCCGTCGGTTTGACTCAGACTTGCTACTGGTAAGTCCTGGAAAGGGAAATATGGGAAGACCGAGTGCGTAGTAACTTGTCTCACGTCGGTCCATCGACATTTTTCGTCGTTGTGATACATCTATCGTCCTTTGTAATCGCCTAAACCTTTTGAATTAGAAGACTTTCGACTGACTAATAGTCTCTGTTCTCTATCCTGAGGTTCAGACTATAATGACCCCTTCTTAACGTGGCCTTTATGGCAGTCCTTTTTTGTGAGCTATCAGAGACCCCTCTCTTGAGGTCTGAATCATGCGAAGTTAGGGGTCGGCACGTAGAATGCGCTCACACATTGATGTTGCCTTGATGGCTACTACGCACGTCCATCTACGGTCATCTTTCTTTGTCCTCCTCCCGGTCATCGCGGCAGGCTGGCAGTAACAAATAGGCATTTGTAGTCTTCCTTGTCTTTTAGATGACAATTCCTAGTCTTAGCCAGTCATTAAGCTGAGCACCAAATCCGAATTGTTCTCCAATCTTACTGTTGACTCTAATGGTAGCTTGCCGATAGAAGAAAATCGCCGATTTCGAGGAAGCAGTTTGGAAGAAGAAGAAGAAGAAGAAGAAGAAGAAGAAGAAAAAGAAGAAGAAGAAGAAAAAGAAGAAGAAGCAACGATCGTCGGAACAGGAAGTTTTGTTGTCCTGACGTTACAGATTCTGGCTCAAACATATCATCCGAGATAGTCACAGGTAAGGTTAATGGGGGCACAGAAAAAGCAGTTGTAAGGCTGCCACTTGCCTACAATAATTAACAGCCTGCGCATCCATCTCTGGAGTTTTATTTGCTGCGATGATGGCCTGTTGATCATTGACTGAGTTTTTAATCGACGTGAGTTTATCTCCGTTGTCGATTCTTGGCGTGACGATTACTCTTACGCTTGCCAATTTAATGGGGGTCAGAGAGCCATGATCACACGAAACTACGCTAAAAATAATTACTTGAATGCATTTCCTCGTTCCTCCTTGATAATTTAGTTCATATTTTTAAACACGCCGGCTGCTCGTTTGGTCGCAGTTTTTTTTAAATGTATGTGATAATGCAACGAAGATAATTATTCCATCACCGGTGGCAGTGTTCGACAGAGGTTGCGGACCAGTACTTGAGTCCATTATCGGACACTTAAGTTACAGTAACACATGTGCGGTTGTTGTGGCCTCCCTCCTACCTCGTGGTGAACGAATATATCCTTGATCATGAACGCACAGTGCGTGATACCCAAGTTACAGATCAATATTTTGGTTTGTGGTGCAATCCAGACCGAAAGTAGCTCTAGCCCCGCAAAATTGAATTCATGATCTTACCTCCAGGGCTGCGAGCGCCGACTTGGGACAACGGGTAGCCCCTCCGGATCGCTTGGTTGCTTTCGCCCATTTGTAACCTAGACGTTCATGCACTAGCAAGAACAGTTGCGACATGGAATCTGATGATATACATTGAGTTACGTGCTTGCACCCATTTGAACCATCATCCACGCGACCCGTTTACGCACGGTAACTTCCTGACAGTGTGTGATTCTACCAGCGAATTCTATGGCAATGCGTTCTTTCGCCTCCGTTACGCTTTTATATACGGTAGAAAATGTCAGTGTTGGGGGAATTTCCTATCTAAAAACGTTTTTAGACGCCTGTGTCTGGTGCTCTACCTTTTAGATATCGTGTCCAAGCCTGCCAACTGCGCAAATTAACACGTATTACCTCCTTCCTGACATGTAGCGTGAACCTATTTTCATCTGAATGGCGTTAGAGGGATTTTCAGGTTCACCTCATACGCGAACCTCCGAACCTCATTCGGTGCGAATTCAGAGGGAGGAGAGTCAGCATTTAGACTCCATCTCGTGATAAACGTTTTGCGACTGTGAGGGTTCAAAGAGAGGGCCGTCCGCCGGGAGGGTGGTTATATTTGTGCTCCTGATTCACACCTGGTTTTTCGAGCAGTTAAGTCTAAAAATCCCCCGGACCACCAATTATCGCCTTGGTCAGCGAGGACTGGGGATACACAGACCACAGCAGAATAGGCGTCCGTTATAAACACATAGAAAGCATTGGTGGCCACATGTTAGGAGCAAATCGCAGGCACCTATAATGCTGTATAAGGAGAGCTGTGCGCATGCTTCTGCAGTCTCTGTGAGTGGATATCCGAACACGCTGGTTGAAAGATCAGAACATCAATATACCCATTCCACGAAACGTTCCTTCTTTCGTTGTATTACCCTGAATTGCACCTTTGGTGCTAGTGGTGTGTGAACTCCCTTCAAGCCTGCTCTCTTCCCCTCCAACTACGATTTAGGTCAAACATATATAATGGAGCGGCTCTGTCCTTTCGATAAACTTAGTTGGAAAACAGAAACTGAGATGACTGTCTTATTTGTCATTAGAATAACACTGTTACTTTCCACTTTACTTCCTATTTCCACCATTTGTTGCCACTCCACCAGTCCTCCGTGATAATTTGTCGAAAAAATATACCAGGGATTCCTCCCAGGCATCTTTTAACCATTTCAATCTGGACAGAAATCCTGTCAGCTGGTTTTTGTGCTACCTGCTCTCACGCGTGCTCCATTATACTGCAGTCTAGTGATCGCGGCGACCACAAAAGTGTTTGTATCTCTATTGGTAATTTTACTGGCTTCGCCAGTTCTCGCTCGATAAGGAGCTGTGTTGTCATCCTGTAACGCAGAACGCTTCACATATTCATAAACAGTAGTATTTCTCGGTATAATGAAGAACTCATCTTGGTTATTCGTCATTACTGCCTCCCCCGCGTGCTTTTATCCGCCATTACCCCAGGGTAACAAAATAGGAAAATTTGATTTCTGACTTTTGACTGATTGTTCTGCACATTTCGCTTCGTCCTTCTCCGTGTCTGAAGTTTAAACGTGGTTCATCGGTCCACATTAATCGACTCCATTCTATGCAGTACGTCCTGAACGACGTTCCTTTTATCATCCAAATCCCACCTTTCTATGAGTGCACTCATTGGATGTCTGCCCTTGCGACCGAGTGGCTCGACTATCAAGCTGTTGTGCTCAAAGATGCTAAAAAAACAGACGCAATTTGTCGAATTTTGGAGCGGGCATTAGTGGGTTGATTGCTTTGGCTCCCACCAACTTGTCTTCTGTAATTTATGTCGACAGATCGTTTTCGCTTGCTTGTTGATAGTCGCCTATCTTCTTATAACAACAAGTGTACTCAGAGTTCTTCCGGAGACCTTACGGCAATTGAATGCTTGGACAGTTCGCCAAATACTCGTGTTTTCTTCAGCTAGTTACCGCTCATCTACGTCTGTCCTTTCTGTCTAGAGTTGAGTCATCGTTAGTTGCTGTCGACCGGGGCCGACATGCCACAGCATAATGGCTTAAAGTATGTGAACGAAAGCTTAATTAATTCGATCTTTTTGTTTGGGAGGGGGGTGGGGGTGGCTGTTCTTGACTGTTTTTGCCAAATCGTTCATGTACTTCTCTTGGTTCGCCGAGTGTGAGGCCGGTGAAGTTAAGGCCACCCCCCCTCTCCATACGTCGCACCTCCATTAGATGAGGTTAATTATCACCTAATTTCCTTTTCAGAATTTTCGCTCCTTTTAAGGCTAGTATCATTAAAACTTCATCAGCTTTGCTATATTTTGGCTCTTGTTACTTTTTGTGGCTCGAAGTCGGACTGCGATTTTCTTATGTTTTCGGAAATACTTTCCTCTTGTCACAATCGCCGTCAAGTGTATTTTTTAGTTTCAGTTTGGCGAGTTTTTGCTTCCCCCAATTCCAACGTCACGGAATTTGTGCAATTAATTTGTTGTTTGGTTGTGAATGCTAAAGCTACACCGGCGCTACCCCCACACCCTCCGTCTTATGATTCTCCGTCCTGTCGTTTCACTCTTTGCCTGGATGTATCTAGCCACCTCACAGATTTGTCGGCGGACTTCCTGTGGGGAATTGGATTAAACCTGTCAGGCTTCCTCGCGCGTCTCCTGCCGACTTGATCTGCTTTCCTCAAGTCGTGCACAAATCGTGCTTGGGTTTGTGGTAGATTGAACGAACTCGTGCACCGATTGGTCCAAATCCTCTCTCTCCATCGCACTCTGCACCAGTCAGCTTATTTCCCATTTGAGCGCACGCGAACGCCCGCACTACCTTGGACTGCTTTGCTCTTTTAGCGAACGAGAATGGGTGGATAATGATGACGTTGTTATTGCTTCAGTTTACGTCCCTGAACAAATTTACATTTACAAGATGGTACCGACAAAGACTAGGGAGACCGGACTGGCCATTTCTGACTTATTAGCCGTCATCAACCAGTCATACCCAACCCCAGGTGTGGATCACCCAATGACGGCTAATAAGACAGAATGACTATTCCGGTCTCCCTAGTCTTTATCGATATCCTCTTCTACCTAGATCACTAGCCGCTATGCGACTACCTGCGAGGGCTCTAGATTGAGTTCCCAGGTACAACGGGGTGAGGCTGTTCCGTAAACAGATTGGTGAGTGCGCCACACTTTGATAAAGCATTTGCACGTTTCCATCACTACAGCCGCATCAACAATAACCGAGACGGCAACAAAAAGCACCTAGAAGTCAATTTATACAATTTTATGAACGTCTGGACTGTGCTTCGTGATGTTTTCCCTCCTCCGGCAGCATTGAATCACACTTTTCTGATGTTTTGTTCCGCGTCAGTGAAAGCCGACAGATACGCCGTTTAACTAGAGATTCGGCCTATCCCGCATCATTTTGTCTGGGCAGAACTTTGACGTGATAAGGTAGAATAAATCCATATAACACGCGCTTTTGCATGCTTCAGTTTTACGAGGCCTACCTGGTTTTGCGATCAAACCTGGCGACCACGCCCAGTAGACCGTTTTTAACTCAGTCAAAACTCCTTAAACACCTCATGAAGCCTTAAATTGTTCTTGGTGAGCCAGTGTGCATAACAAAATAAATTAGTTTTTTGATGTATTCCTCTTTAACTAGATGGAAGTTTGGCCCTTTAAAGGCTGTTTGCCTTCGGACTTGAGGCATGTCTGAAACTGCTCAATTATTAATTGCTCTTTATCATGTGATCTCCGTCCGGGGCTATAGGTGCAAAGCTACCAAGCATGGCTTAAATGCCGTTATGCCTTCAGGCTTGATCGCTGAACCCTGCTTATCTCCTGTAGCCCACGCTTATGGCTGAAACGTTGTACTTGAACACTTCTCCCCTAGCCCCTTTTGCTCACAGATGGGGAATACTTAGTCTATGTCGTCGTTTCAAAAAATTCCGTGCCGCGACTTACTCCAAAGTATCCTTCTGTGTCTGCTTATTTTAGCGCCTGCGGATAGCCAAGGAGTTTGGGGACTTGCCGGCCCAACGAAGAGCCTATAGTAACCTCGGAAACAGCTACATTTTCCTCTCGGACTTCCATTTTGCTGCAAGAAGCTACAAGTACGTACTACTATGAGCAACGCTTCAGAGGTCGTGTTGATATTATCAGCTCTCAGACTTCTCAAGCTCCAACCGAATGCACTCTGCCAATGCTCACCGAGACCTATGGCCTTGTTGGTGTGCCTTATCCAAATCGGAGCGTAGGCTTAAGCGTAGTTTTAGAAGGCGGAAAATTTGGTCTCTTCGGCTTTTGGAGTCGTTTTTTGTCAAATAGCTTACCCCATACTCATTTTCTATTTTAATAGTCACAGGTCATATTAATCACAACCTTCACCTATATTGGCCCGTCCTATAGTCTCGGTATACGGATAAACACCACATTCATGGGATTTTTGAGATTCCAGGTCACAATTGACATGGTGAGCCCATAACCCAGCGCAACCCTCTGGTTCTTTCAGACTGGAGTTGAGCCATTTTGGTTGACGAGGTCAACGCGACCGGAAAAAGCTATTCCAATCTCGCTTCCCTTTGATACGAGTGTTTCGCTTTTCTCTCAAGTAACTTGGGTTTGCTTTTTCCATCGATACGTCTGTTAACTTTTTTGACACATTAATATGCATATTTGCAATCATGTGTTCAATTTGCAGGCATGCTTTGGCCATCGCTTTGCGTCTAGGCGATGAAGCTCTGCAGGCGCAGGCCTGTTTCAGCCTGGGCAATAGCTGCACTCTCTTGCATGACTACTCAGCCGCAGTTGTATACTACCTTCGCCATCTGCACATCGCCTGGCGCCTGCGTGATCGTCTAGGCGAGGGTCGGTCCCAGTGGTCTTTGGCCAATGCTTACGCTGCTCTTGGCGACTACCGGCGGGCATATCGATGCTCTCTGCGCCATCACAAAATTGCAAAGGAGGTCAGCAGTCTTTTGTTCCGTTTGATTAAATTTCTAATTTAATGTTCTGTTGAACTTTAGGTAAGGGTTAGAAACGCGGCCGCACCTAAATATATTTTTTGATCTTACTGCTGAATTTTTCGGCCGACTTGTTGGTGTTCGTGAAAAATCAATTTCCAGTAAAATTGCACGGCGAATTTAACCTTCTGGTGAACTTTATTGTCTGTAGGGCAGGGAGGAGACATCTCTACCGACCTCATTGATTTAATTTTCATCGCTAATTTACCCTACTTGTAGCTCTTCTGGGTGACTTACTTTGTGAGAAATAATATGGGCGTTCTGTGAACAGACTTTATAGACGATGAATAACACAAGCATATCACTCATCCTGGGGCTCTTGCAATGTTGTTACTGAACTCGTGGACAACTCTTGTTGTCCCAAGTCAATCTGCCACCGTAATTCTATCTCTTAAAACCGATCAATGGTTCTACTTGTACGCCGCATCCCAGCATTACTCCTAAAATCCCACGTTGCACACCCTTTGATAGCTTTCCCGTTGCAACTAGACTATTAATTGTTTTTTTAATGTTGAACATGAAATCGCTCCGCTCTAAACCATTGCACGTTTGTACCTCTAGCCAGAGAGCGCGCATCCTAGCCCTCTAGTCGCCCATAAAGCCGGCTAAGTCGTAGAGCACCGAACAGCGGTTGTGTGAAGCGACCTCATAGAGGTGTACATTCCACTAGTTCCTAAGGTTTAAAGTAGACCCGTAAATCTACTCCTCTCTTATATTAGTATACCAGTATGGGTTATGATATGTTTATGGGTAAAAAGTTTTTAAAATTATACCTAAATGTGTTACCGCTGGCTGGTCCGCCACTGCTCCGGTCTCAGATCCGATGTACAAGTCGTGTACGTGGTATGCGCAGACAACATCATTAAGTATGTCAAGCTCTGCGCCCATTCCACAAGCCAGTTAGCTGACCGGCTCGGACAGTGGCTGGGGTCTGCGAATGAGAATAGAGACTGAGGTCGACGGCTCAGCGCATTGTCCTCACTATAAACTATCTGACGCGCTTGCAGCTTTATCACGGTGCCCTAAAAACCATGGTTTGGAAGGCTGCCAGCTGACAGGATAGCTCGGACCGCGCGGTCAGTGCAGTAGGTGTTTGTGTGGAGTGGCCGACAGTGGCAGATTGCAATGGCTCCTTCTCATTGCGGTCCTTCTGACACTCCTTCTCCGTGGGATCCGCGCTGGTTGTGGCGGCACGCTTAGGAGCGAATCCAGCTGCGCCAGCCACCTGCGCTCTCTCCCGCCGCCGGTCTTCTTGACTTGATCATGACACCGGGCCCAGGTGGGGGAGGGTTAGAGTGTGCGCCACCTTGCTGTGGTGCAGGGACGGTGGACGTCGTTCCATACGAAGATCGAACTGTCGTCTTCCGCTCCCGCTTTATTTCTTTTTCCTTTACAGTTGGGAGATGAGGTTGGCCTGATTGCAGCTGAACTAATGACCAAGGAGCTGCTGCGTATCCTCAGTTCCGAGTCCGCAGTCGGGGATGAGGATGGCAGTGTCTGTCAATCGCAACGACAGCAGCATCAGGAGGCCGCCACTGCGCACGCCCTCCAGCAGGTTCTATTGGGTGATGACCAACAGCACACTACTGCCATAACCACCAGTGCCGCTTCCACCCCGCCCCGTAACATCCTGACGACGTCGGCACTCGCGACCTCGAGGGCTACAACAATGAAGGAAAATGAGGAGGAGAAGGAGGCCCTGCCATTAAGTCAGGAGGAATTAGAATCGGAACTTGCCCTTGCGCGTAACGTTGCCCTACAGTTTCGAGGTAGCACGGGAACCACTGAGACCCCTGTAACCTTTGCTGACGGCGCCCTTATTGATGAGGATGGAGATCTACTGTCGTTAGGTGGGGAACTGGAATCGGATTTTGTGGTGGTTACCACGGGCGATGAGGATCAGCCGCAGCTGGTTGCTGCGGATTCTGTTGAAAGTAAGCCGACATGCTAGTCTGTATATTTATAATTTCAGGCCTTTGCCCTTAGTAACCATCAATGTTAAAGTAATAGAGTGCTATCAACAAAACCTTTCGAGATTAGGACTGCAGTGCTCTTCTCGCAACTGTTGAGTAGCCTATATTACAGTATATATTGCTACTCACTAAAGTAAGTAGTAGTTGTGTTGTATTTTACGAATGTTACATTTGGAACTTACTCCATTTCAAGCGATTATTTTGTAAATTGGATTATAACAATTCGACCGTAGATTCTGATGATATCCACCGTGTGCGCCACTACAAAATGAGCTCATAGCGGTGACTTGGGTCTTACTTAGTTTATAGCGATAGCGGACGTGCGCCACATCTGCCGCACTCTCTCTTCCCTCACCCACCTGGGTCAGCTGTCATGACAGGGTCAAGGAGATCGGCGGTGAAATCGGCGCAGTGGCTGACAAGGCTAAACAGCTCGCCTGCGCGTGCTACGCACACATCAGGTCCTCGAACAAAAAGGGTCGCCAGTTTAGATTTCACATGCGTTAGATTGCCATAGAGGCCGCATTAAGGATGTACCAGAACGGATTTATGTTGGTGGGGAGGTGTGCGGTGACGTGGTTTGACCGATTTTGTGTTGCCATATGTTTTCATGATGTGTATATGGCCGAATAGGCGACTTAATATGCGTGGGCAGTGCGAACAAGTGAGTTGAGGGCGGCGGGTGCATGTGGGTGCTCTTGGCACTGGTTCGCCAGTCTCAATGCGATGGATTCGCAAATGACCAACTTTAAACTAGTTTATGGTGTTCTCATACCCATTTAATGACGCGGTTTGCACTTACGGTTAGATTTAATACGAGAAAAGTAAATCGAGTTTTGCCGCATTGCTCTTAAGGTAGTGCCTGGTATACATAACAGGTTAGTTCTCTAATGACTCTTTCTGCTGATCGCACCACTCAACTGCTTATTCTACTTAGAACTCAATCCACGTTATCGAGAAATCGCTGCTGAGGGCCTTGATTTATTACAATTTTCGCTATTTTAAGCGCCGCTGTATACTATCTACTCATTTATTTCTGGTTTTCATCTCAGATTTTTGACGTTGAATAGAACTGAATGTTAAAATTTTGAAGTCCACTTGGGTACACAACGCCCGAAGAATTAGTGCACTTTCTCTTATTTATGTATGACCCCTTCTCAGCAGAAATATGGTGGCCGTCGTTTTTGTGGATTATAATGTTGCTTCTGCACTGTATTCGCCTACTTGATCTGCGCTAACTGAACACGCACCATAATTTTTCTTTCTCCAGATGCAGCTAGCAGTTCAGAGTCCAAACCGTGTCAGCCCTCGTCACTTCATTTCTCTGTACGTATGTCCTTTCTTTCTCCCGCTCTCCGCCCACTTTTACCTATCGATGTACAGTGGTTTTTCCCTACCTCAAAAGAGCACTGAAATAGCTTCTTTGGCGAGTATCTAAGCGATGTTACCTTGCCCTTTAACCCTACAAGTTCATAGAAATTTCCTCTCTCGGTAAACAACTTCGCCATCTTAGCTGTGATCAGCTGAGCTTTGGTTGAAATCAACAGTCATTCCACTCTGGGGCTTGGCTGCGAGTTGCTGATGCTTTTTCCAGTCTCCCTTGTTTTTATCGGTACTACTTCTCGACAGTGCAGCTTGAAGCTTGGAACAACGGTCGCTGGTCCTATTGGATTTGAGACCTTTCTGTTTCAGTGTTGCTGTGGGCTATTGACGACGTGCTTCAAAATTTGTAGTTTTTGCAATTAGTAGAATAGAAGTCAGTCAGCGTGTATAGGAACACCTCCGTGAGTGTTAGAAACGTTTAACCTTGCCACCTACCCCTCAGTGGGTCCCCCAGGGTTTCTCCCTATCCCATATGTTATATACTCCAGTTTTCAATTTTTCGACTTTTTAAGCTCCTCGGCCAACTTGGAGTAAATCCTCCGGGCCAAAACTTTTGACACTGAGATCGAAAGTTGGCATGAATATTGCATATAATTACGCATTTCTGTTATTTAGACTGAAGACAACGGCACGAATGGCTTTCAGGCGCATACCTCAAGCCTCGGTGACTCGGCCGAACTCCTTTTTGACTTGCTCGTCAATTCGCAGTCTCAACGCATGAATGATCAGCGTTGTGCACTGGATGAAAACATGGTAGAAAATTCGGCTGAATCCATTGGAGAAGATGATTCATTCCTGGACTTGCTTATTGGACTTCAGGTGAATCATTCTGCCTCTGCCTAACTCTGAAAGAAACACGTGTGATTAGCGTCTTAGTGTAGGGCCAGCCTCCTGTTCTTGCGTATTCATTAATCGGGTTTACAATTTCGTTAGCATTTACACGCTTCGCATATATTACTGTATGTGACCTGTCTCGTGAAACATAAATGACATAAATATGGAGGCTTTCGATTCTCGGTAACTTTTAAAGGCTGCACATTTAATTTATTCGCCTTGCCTAGTCCGGAAAATCTCCGTTTTGCCTGCAATATGTTTGTAAATACTTTTATCAGTGAACGTGTTTAGTAATTTGAGTGGAAATCCATCTTTTTTGTATTTCGGCGGTTTCCTATGCCAGTAGCTATAGCACACTAAGTTTGCGCATCGGCGCGTTTTTTCGCCACGTAAATCAGATGAAGCAAGGAGCAAAAAACAGGTTATTTCTAGAAACTTGGACACTTTATCGATTTGAAAATTTAATAAATATCTTATTTTGAAAGTTTTGATAACCAGCTGGAACAGAAGCTGCACTTATGGGAAATTGATTGAAAACAACGAAAATTGTGGACTATTCACCGCTATTTCAAGGATACTCTGTAATTTATCGTAATTTAACACCAGAACTACCTAAAAATAAACTTGACGAAGAAAAATCTGTCTTAATACACAGAAAATCGTTTGTTTACGATTACGCCTGACATTTCCCTTTAAGTTTATTAATCACTGCTCGGCTTGTCATCATGTAAGCTGATGGAAAATTTTATTCCTGTAAAGTCCCTATCGGCGATATCAAGCAAAAACCTGTTTTTTAGTCAAACGCATCTCCAACAATGTAGAAAGGGAACAAAATCTGCCAATTCTCGTGTGGGAATCGATACTTGAATTGTAGGCTGTTTGCTAACGGCCATACTTCGCGTTAAATTATTCTTGTATTATATGTAAATGTAAACTTCACTGGAAGATTATTTTACATCTTATTCTATTTGTGCTTATTTATTTGCTCGTTTTTTTGCATGATCAGGCTTTCTCTGCATTCGCACAGTTAGCGATTTTGGACGTTTTCGGCATTTTCCGCTTTTCTAAAAAGTTAGTATTTCATACCAACGTGATATTACTCTTACATTGTTCTTATGTTTTCCAGTCGTTTAAGTTCGTTCTCTATTATTTCAAAGCTTTTACACATTCGTTGGTGCCGGTGAGCGTAAATTTTGGCACATTTCATATGATAGGTCACATGCCACGTGATTTACCGACGCCGACATATCCCCTACACTAGGAAAGAATAACGTCGCTTGTTGTTATTGTTATTACTATTCGTGTTATGAATAGTATCGGCAGTAGTACTAGTAGTAGTAGTAGTAGTAGTAGTAGTAGTAGTAGTAGTAGTAGTAGTAGTAGTAGTAGTCGTAGAAGTAGTAGTAGTAGTAGTAGTAGTAGTAGTAGTCGTAGAAGTAGTAGTAGTAGTAGTAGCAGTAGTAGTAGTAGTAACAGCAGCAGCAGCAGCAATGAAGCCATTCTTGCTGAACTGCGTATTCTTGATTTCCAAGGACTAACTGGTACTGTTTTTTCAGGGGGCACGCATGAACGATCAGCGTGCCGTACTGCCTGACTACCCGGGTCTGGTGATCTCCCCAGAGCTGCACGCTGCTGCTGTTGCAGTGGCTGCTGGCCATCGAAGATCGCCGTCGGGCCTGAATTCTAACCTCCGCATGCCTGGTCCCCAGCAAAATCGGCGGTATCCACCTTCTTCCGTAACGAGGATCAGATCGCAGGCGCCAACAAACACGAACAACAATGAAATCGTCTTCAGTCCACGCATTCGCAGTTCGAGCGACGGTCTTACCGAACTAGGGCCTTTAAACGCTGCCACCCAGGCGGCAGCTAACGAGGACCTCTCCTCCGAAGACTCGTTCTTCGAGATGATCCTGCGATTACAGGTTTGTTTGTGTATATCTCGAATGGTGGTAAATATGCAATACCCAGGCAATTTTATAGGAGGAGCGATGCAGTCGATTTCCAGACGTTTACAACCCCCACTGGAGCCCAGCATCGAGGATAGGGGGAGGCATAAGGTTCAGTTAAGATCCCAGCTTGCCGGGCTACTTTGCTCACACCTCCGCCCATACGTTTAGTGAACCTGACAAGCAGGTCTAGGGGTGGGATACACTTAAAAGAACTTGCTGTCAGGCCAGCTGTCTCTCACGACAATTTCACTTTTGACCGTGTGGCGATCACAACCCGATCGGATGACTGTATTTCGCGTCCACTTTGGAAATCATACCATTAAAAAATGATAACCAGGCCTGCAGGAGCAGATATAAAGCGCTATTGAGGGACACTCCCGCCACTGTTTAGTTTTTAAGTAAGCTTGGCAGTTGTAGACGTTGGAGAAATTCAACTTTTGACTTAAAAATTGCTTTCCCCACTCCTAACTTAATATACGTAACCTGCTTTGACTGTTCTTGGCGCTCAATTCGATAGTTGAAAACCGAAAATACCAAGTGTTCTTTGCGAAGAAGGCGACAAAATCGCTGAAACAAGAGGTTTTTCAGCCTAATGTTTCGGATTATCACTCGACTTACCTAACTCTGTTTCGGATGATGGATTCGATTGCGAATCCGAAACGCCAGGCTAATAAAACCTCTTTTAAGAAATCGTGTCTTCTCATTCGTTAATGCTGTCTGTAACCCGACTCTTCGTTTTTATTGACTGACGCAAGACAAAACCGCGTAAGTTGATAGGACTGTCTCTGCGCTGTGACATTCTTCCCGGCTCGCGCATTTTGTTTCATGTGAGCCTTTTTTGTCACCTTGGCCGCCACAGCAACGGACACGTCTCAACGACCAGCGAACCGACCTACCTGTCATTCCACAGAGAAGTCCCTCACAGGATGAAGAGCGTTCTGGTACTCGATCTGGCACCTCACCACAGCAATCCCGCGATGGACTGAGTCGCCTGCAGAGGGTGCTTTCAGTTCCCGTTGCCAAAAAGCGCGGACGTCATCACGTCTGAGTCAGCTTCACCGCCACAACACCAACCCAATTGCCAGTTCTGCTTTTCTTTCTGACAAGCTCCTCTCCGGACAGCCCTCATACTCCACCACCCCTACCCCACTACTTCTGCTGTCTCCCCCACCACAACAGAGTGAGGCGGGGCAACTTCCTGTGTTAAAATTTCCTCAAGCATTTATTTTTTGGGTAATTCTCGGCGGAGCGCGTGTACTTTGTATAATGAAGACATTTTACTGTTTTAAAGGCTCTGTGTTCTCTGTTTGCCTTATTGAAGCCTGAGTGAATCGGGCATTTCATGTGCCCAATAGTGGCGCTATTTTAGCGGACTGTCTCCCTCTTGTTGTTCATGTCGGCATGCGTGCACTATGTAGGCCCGTAGCCTCACGACTCTGTGCCGCTGAGAACGCACTCCGATACCCTATGCTCGTTCACAGTGCTGTCACTGCATATGATGTTTGGTTGGTAGTTGGACTGTTAAACACTCCTCTTCTAGCGTCTGCTTGTCTTATTAATATTTGCTGCCGGTGGAGAACCGGTGGAAGCCCATTAGCCGGGTCTCATTTAAAGCGCCTTTGTTTTGCTACTCAATTGCTTACAGTAGGTTGTCTTGGCAGTGTAAGATCGCGGGATTTTGTTTTTCGTCCTCAGTTCTTGCTTCATCGTCGCGACCCTTATCACTTCAACCTCTCACAAGCGAAGTCATGCACCTGAACATTATCTGTATGTTGATGTGGTGCTAGGGAGGTTCGCCACGCGTACTGCTAGCTCATGGGTCGCAGGCGACAAGGATAATAACCACCCCGCTGGCTCAGTGACGACCTGCGCCTGAGTTGGATGTATCGTAAGATTAGACTGGTAGCATCTGCCTAATATTCCTTCCCACAATCGTCATTTTAAAATATCCTATCTATAAAACTAGTCTCTGTGCGGCTGCTGGCGGGACTCGATAGTTAGTCCCAAGGCTGAACGGGACGAGTGAGTGAGCGCCCATCCATCATTGTTGCTATTCCCGATCAAAACCGGCAAGACAACAAACCCTTGGCCCGATCATTAGAGCGTTGGGCTTTTAACCAGTAGGTCGTGGGCTCGCACCCCGGTTGGTGCACCACCTGGAGTTGGGTATAGTTGGCTGATGGCGGATGAGCCGGCAAGGGTCATTCCGATCTCCTTCTCTTTGTCGATAATGTTCTTCTGTCACTAGTAGTATGCTGTCAAGATGTTTATAAACGACTATGTGCGTAATGGGTGTATACGCGCAGTAGTACCTACGCGCGTGCAGGCACCAAGAGGAGTAACTCATTAGGAGTAACCTATTATAGGCAGAATGGTCTTTTTGACAAAGAAAGCGGAGACTGGGATTGCCACTTCTGGCTTATTACCCGTCATCAGCTAACCGTACCCAATTCCCCTCCCCCATTTTGCAGTCTCTGAGACGAGTTAGCGCCCTTGCTGGTTAGGTGTCCAACGGTTAATGCTTGGTTCTCGGTCTGGAAGTGGACAGTTATTTCTTCTGATGGCAGTCTTACAAGCCACGACTTCTAGCGCAGTGAATTCTTTATAGTGAGGATCCGATACGCTGTGTTGGTTTCAGCCATTCTTAGCCCCGCACCCGCTTAAAAGTGGAAAACGTATGCCAAGCTTTACGTAAAACCTCAATTACAAGCAGCGTAACTGTTGGCTATCACGCGAAGCTGGCACATCGCCACGACGACATGTTGCCAGTACCATACATTCCACCTCTGATGATCACATAAACGTGCCAAGGAGGACCTAATTTTTCCAGAATCTAAAACTGCTTCCGCCCAGGTAGGCCGATACGTGCCACGTTTGTGTGACTGATCCCTTCCAATCATAACTGACATCACGTGAGCCCCTGGCAAAACGCTGAGATGACTGCCCTATACTAATCTGACTTTGGTTCAAGTTACATTCTTTTTAAATTTAGACTGTCAGCTAAAGTGGTCTTACGTTCGGTCAATTTTTTTGCTTTAATGGATGGCACTGCTGGTTATCGTATGTTGTACGAATTGCCGCGAGTTTTTTTATATAATTATCCTAGTTGCGTAGCCCTTTCATTAAACAAAATCCTTGACTACAAAGATTGACAAAGTGAGCTAACAAATTGATTCATCCGTGGGATATATGATCGAAGTTGTACTATTGTGCATATAATAAATACATTATACATCGATAATGGAAATATACTTTAAATTTATACTAAAAGGCCTTTTATTTCTCCAATTTGTTTTGGCATAGCTTATAAGGCTCGTGCCGAAAATATCGCGTAGTATGCTTATTTGACAGACAAGCATGCACTCTGAACTTGAAATATAAATTTAACTCATCGGGGAAATAATTTCTGAAATAATTTTTCCGATTATTCTCTGGAACCCATATACCAGAAACCGCACAAAGAACGCTGGGAAACCCACTGAGTAGCCGAAACCCTCGTTGCTGCGTCATGCAGTAGCAGAAACATCGGCGAAACACATGTCTTGGCTGTTAGCTAGTACCTATGTCGGGAGTACGGTCTACCACATTCGCCAAATGTCACTCAGTTTAAAGTATGCAATGCTAGAACCAACAGGATTAGGCTTCCCGACAAGGTGATTGCTGTGATTTAGAAAGATGTAATTCTTCCCCTACATCGAGTTAGGATGCAACACTGCGGTAACTGAAGCCAATCTTGCATCCACAATAGTGCGCAGAATTAGTGCCGAGAGTCTAGAAATGCTGAGTTGAAGTTTCTAACCTTCAGTGAAATAGAGTTTACTTAAACGGGGTTGTAATGCTGGTATCACAACATATAATCCCTGCTTATTGAGCATATATTAAGATTCTAGACTTTGGTTGAGCATCCGCTAGGTAAATTGTGTAATTCCCTTTCCCAAAAAGTACCGCTTATGTAGTCTGTACTTTTTAGTTTGATTCCCGAGGTATGTATAAATGCACCCTGTGGCCCTTGAAATTATGCACAGTAAACTTCGTCTTTGAGTATTTGGTGTAAAAAGCGTCTACCTTGTCTTCGGAACGGTTTTTGAACATGCGAATATTTGAGGCACTGTTGTGATTATTCGTGTAGTTTAGTACCCGGGCCTCCTCTGATGATGCTGTCAGAATATCCAACATTATTTAACTCGATTTCGATACGTTAAGAGCATGAGGACATTTATTCCTAGTGGAACATACGCATATATGATTTCGTTTTAGGACAAAAAATTAGCGCGTAGATTCAAAAACTCGGGCGAAATGAAAAATGCCGTTGCGTTTAAAAGTATGCGGTAATCAATCAATTTTATGTGTTTAAGCAAGCGAGTAGAGCAGGAGTTACTGGACCCAGTAAATTGCGTGACAACATTTTAAATACTAGCAGATGACGACTGTGGTGTACCACTTAACGGATATATAGTGCTTCCGAACTCATATTTTGCACTCCTGCTAAGGCTCTGCCAATCCCACGATCTAAGGATGCCTTGCCAAGGCACGCCACTCCAAATTGTGTGTATTAATTTGCATGCACTTACGAATGCAAGTACATCGGGCGACTGCAAAGAAAACTGGCAGCCAGGTCAGTTGAGCACCTGCACAGCTGGCTTCCAAATCAGGAAAACAAAATTCCACGTTCTTTCATTACTAAAAACCTGCTTGATACTTTTCATTCCGTTTAACCCAAAACATCATTCCGAGTGCTTGTTCGAGCAAGAACAACTCGTACATTGCGCTACTTGGAGGCGGCCTATATAGTGCGGGTTAAGTCGGGCCTGTTTTAATAGTTGGAGCACGTAGTCGGCCATGACTTACATATCTCCCCTTATTTTGTCCTTTTCCTCACTTATCCTTCTCATATTGTTTTAAGTTACTAAATTTATTGATTAGCCTCATGACACTGGCTTTGTTGTGTTCAATCGATTTTTCTGTACGAATTCAAATTTCCTATATACTATCACTCATTATTTACGTCATGCCGCGACAGAATGCAGCTGCTCAGCTGTCGCGCAATTTGTTTGGTCCAATAAATCCTGTTCTACTCGCTTGCTTTAACTTCATATTGGGAAAATTCTTCAAATTGTATGGGTACCTAGTATAGAAAATTTATTTATTTAATTATTTATTTAAATACTCTCTTCGATTAAGTGCAACATTTGAAGAACACGTAACACACTGTAGAATGAACAAAAGTGCAATTACCAGGAGCCTATGAATGACGTGAACATGATGCAGTTAGTAGCTTTTTGCGAGTGTGATTGGCAAAGGCTGCTGGAAAGTGACCAAATCAAAATCCGGCAACTTTTACTTAGTAGCCGATTTTGGCAGATTTGAAAAATTCCTCTGACCCACTTAATTTAGTAGTGTAACACATGAAGTTGCTTGTACAGTAATATTCCTATCTCATGAAACGTCAACCGAAATTCTGAAGAGTCTTTTCGATTCGAAGAAATTACTTAAGAAGGTTTGTGCTATCGATCATCTTGCAGCCTAAGCTCGAGATATTTCAGTCACGTCCGGACACCGTCTTTTGAACGAGCTCCTTACTGGCCGCCTACAAAAACATACTCTGTAAAAAACTACTCCTCAAGTAGCATACATTTTTCTCGTTGATGTTCAGTGCCCTTATAAAATCAGATACCTCGCATATAAAAAATGCACAACTATATTCTTTCGTGTACTCGTTTGGAAGCAAATTACGTCGGCTTCAAACTGTTTTAGAAAACTTTTGAGATATAAGATTTTTTAAGACATTGCAATGGTCAGATGAACATTGCCGCAAAAGACAATGGAGGCTGGAATGGCCCTTGATGGCTCAATAACCATCAGCAGCCAGTCATACTTAACCTCAGGTGGTGAAACACCCGAGGATCGAACCGGCGACCCATTGACCAGAAGTCCAACACTCTAACCAGTGAGCCATGGGCTCGTTGTCTTGCCGGCTTAGATCAGGGGTATTGACATTTGTTGATGAACGCCGCTCACCGATCGCTAACGGAACTCACTCGTCCCACTGTGCCTTGGAGCTCACTCGAGCCCCACCAGTACCTGGTTGTCCACACCGACCAATCATTTTCAAGGCTGACTCACACGTGACCTCGCTGGATGCCCTCTGACGACTCCGGACGATCTGACACTTGGGGCGTCGCAGGTGTGGCGGCCGGACGGGCCCTCCTCCGGCAGTCAACCTCCTCCAACCGCTTCTCCAATTGTTCTGTACAGAATAAACTATCCTCCCAACTGGCATCCCACTTCTTCTCTTTCTGAGGAACCGGGCTTAAAGATCTTAGCGGCCAGGGTCTTCCATAATAGCTTAAGCTGCAGCGATACTTTGTCTGTACCTGCGGTATTTGATATCGGACACGTTCATGTTTGGTACATGCACTGATAGGGTAGGCAGGGTGCTACTGTAGGCTTTCATGGAGACTCATGTGACCTAATAGATCCCCATGGTGATCGAATTGGCGTGGGCGGTTTGGCAGTTGATGCATATGCGATAGGTGTATTTTGGGGCTCCTGACACTGGTTCACCAGTCTCTATGCAATGGATTCGCAAGTTACCGGCCAAACCGATGCGTGATGTGCTTGTGCAGTGGCAGTTGTGGTAGGATAGGTTGGGGCTATAAAGTCGGGTGCAGTGGTTGTGATGCTGTCAGTGATGGCTGTGCTGGTGCACGGGGATTTGTTACTAATGGAGGTGGGAACGTTAGTGTATATGTAAGGTGTGTTTGGCGTGTCGAGATTGCGGTGAATACCGCTGTCATGGATGCGCATGGGACCGAATAGACCCATGCGGCGAGTGAATGAGTGTGGAAGGTGCAGACAGTGGAAGCGGATGCGGCTGCTGTGTATCGGGACTCCAGGCACTGGTTCGCCGGTTACAGTGCGGTAGATTCACATGTGATCGAGCAGGCCAATGTGTGTGGTGAATTGCAATCGCAATAAGGACAATTCAGGATCGGATCCATATTGCTGGTGGTGGGGGCTGCAGTGGTGATGGTAGTAGTTGACGGAGTGTTAGGATCATTCTCATCTGTGGAAGAAGTGGGAAAATTAATAGAAGTCATCATCACCGTTGTCGTGGCGGTTGTGGCAGGCATGATGGAGGTGACGATAATCGATGGCGGGAATCAGAACTATGGTCACCGATGGTGGGGCTGTGCGTTATCGTGGACGCCACGGAGATGGGGCACGGGTGACATTGGGGACGCTTGTGGAGGCAGTAATTGGGGTAGTCGGGTTCATGCATTGGGTCCAAAGATGACCGATGAGACCGATCTGCGCGCAGACTGTTCGTCGACAGCGTGCACATGTTGAAGGGGGTTGAGTTTCGACGTTTTAGGACGAAAATACGTCAGAATTGTGAGTCTCTCCTTTGGCGACTAGCCTCTGACACATCTACACAGCACTACTCCAGGTCAGTCGATCCTGGAGATCTTTCCCAGGTCTCCAGGTTGATTTTTAAGCGCTTAAGATAATTCTAAATGATGCCTTGTAAAGTCGTGTTTGTCCTCCCTTGTCAACCAGCACCCGTAGTAACACCTCCATAGAATAGTCGTTTAGCTAATAGAGCATGGCGGCTGCTCCATCTTAGCTACAGGGCCTCAACATGGCATGGAAACTGAGGAATCCGATCTGTTTCAAGACTTTCGTGTCCGGGATCCTGGTATGCCATATCAGCTCTACTATTCTTCGAAGACAGCTAACATGGAAATGACTGAGCTATTTGGCTTGGTTGGAGTAGACGGTTCAGACCTTCGCTCCATAAAAAAGTATCGTCAAGATGACAATCCTGTACAGCTACAGTTTGATGTTCATAAGAAGACCGCGGCCACCACATACGAGGGCTTTAGCTGGGCGAAGGTCTGACTGACTTTCGAGGTCCGGTTTGAAAGTTCTTCTTTGATTATGGTGGCTCCCCGAAGCTGGGCTCTACCATCACATCCGGTAACCGCCTCGATCGTCGGATTAAACCCGATGTGGGTATCCTGCCTGTAGGCTGCCCAGATTAATTCGGGCCACTTCCACACTAAAAACCTATTCGTAACCCAAAGTGGAGTTCGGCAGCCGTCTGGGATGTCGAAGCAGCACTACTAAGGGACAAGAGCCAAAACTGCGTCTCACCTCTTCTACAGCAGACCATGGCTCATATATTTCAAAACTTGCGTTCGGAACACACAACTAAGCAATGGCAACACCTGCCTCCCGCCACCCTCCCGGCTGCTCGGGCGGGTCCGCTCACACTAGCAAACTGGAATGTTCGTCATCTTTTAGGCAAGTCGAGGAACAATCTGTCGGAAAGGAGGACGGTCCTAGTCGCTCGGGAAATGGCATACTACAAGGTGAACATTGCTGTTCTCAGTGAGACTGATCCTCTGAACAGAGTCAGGTGGAGGTGAGTGTCGGCTACACCATCTTCTAGAGCGGCCGCCCAAAAAGGGCGACGCGACGCTGGTGTCGCCTTTCCTATCCTTAACGGCACTGCGGAACGACTGCCCTCTCTGCCGCAGGGTGTCAACGACCGATTAATGGTCATGTGGTTGCCTCTTCGGGAACCCACGTTCGCCATCACCATCAGTGTCTGCGCCCCCTCCCCTAATGACGAGCCCTGGCGAGGCGAAGAATCAATTCTATGAGGACCTGAACTTCTTCCTGGCGACTGTGCCGAAGGCAGACAGACTGGTTGTGCTTGTGCGGTCGCGTCGGTACAAACCATGCTGCATGGAAGTTTTGTGCCCCCATGGTCACGGCGGCTGTAACGAGAATGGCCTCCTTCTTCTGCAAACATGCGTGGACCAAGGTATCCTCCCGGCCAGCACCTTCTTCAACCTTCCAACGCGGGAGAAGGCCATTTGGCTGTAATCCCGATCGCGGTCCTGGCACCTGCTGGACTATGTTTTCATCCGCAAGCAAGATCGATAGGACGTGCTGGCGGTCAAGGCAAATTGCAACGCCGAAGGCTGGATGGATAACCCTATCGTCATCTCCAAGATAAGGCTTCGACTGCGACCACAGGAAAAGCCACCGCCAGATAAGTTAAATACCTCGCTGTTGAATTTGTCTGCGCAGCTTTGAGTCCAGCAATCAATTGGCCCAGTGACTGGAAGGCATGCTGGGTACAGTCGGTAACGCCACCATAGAAACACGATGGTGTCACCTGCGGAGCATCATGCATTACACTGCCCTTGAAATCCTTGGACGCGCATGTCAACAAACACATATGCCGACATCAGCAACCTACTTGCGGAGAAGAATCGACAACACAAAGCCTATATGGACTGCCGGATCGACGCCAACAAAGCGGCCTTCTTCAGATGTCGCCGTCATGAGTATCAACGGTTGCGGAAGATTCAGGACGCCTAGATAGATCGCAAGGCTGAGGAAAGACAAGGATACCCACACCAAAACGGAACAAAGAACCTCTTCAATCCCATCATGGAAGTCTATGGCTCCCGCGTCATTGCTCAGCTCCTACGGAACTCCACACAAAACGGAAAAATTGCAAAGTCTGAAGCACTGGGCCAAGCACTTCAGAAGTGCTCACAAGCATCCATCCACTACTTCTGACGCTGCTATCGACCAGCTCCCCCAAGTGGAAACGAACAATGACATAGATCTTGCATGTTCCCTGCCAAAAACTATAGGAACGGTACAACTATCTGGTGGAAAGCACCAGGATCTGACACCATCACAGTCGAAGTCTATAAGTGCGGCAACCCCCGGTTGATGGAGAAGCTTACCCCGATATGCCAATAGATATGGTACCAAGGACAAGTTCCTCGGAAATTCAAGGACTTGACCATCCTCCATCTCTACAAGTGGAAACGGAACCGACAATGCGGTGATAAGCAAAGAGGAATCTCGCTGCTCTAAATAACCACAAAGATCTCCGTTCGCCTCCTTGATCGTCTTGACGGCCACCTGTAACATGGCCTTCTACCAAAAAATCAGTGAATTTTCGACGACGTTGCAGAATCAACATCATCTTCGCCACCAGCTACAAGACAAGTGCCAGGAGATGAGAACCCACTTCTACATTACCTTTGTGGATCCGCCGAAAGCCTTCAATACGGTGAATCGCGGTTAACTGTGGAAATTGTACACAAATTCGGCGGTGCTGAAAGACTTACGCACATGGTCCATGAGCTCCACAACGGGATGATGGCGCATGCCACGGACAACGAGACGGTCTCCGAAGCATTCAGTGACCACCAGAGTGAACCAGGGCTGCATATGCGCATTAAACCTCTTCAGTTTCACATTATCTGCCATGCTCCCGGGCGCCTGCCGTGAATAGCGCCCTTGGATCCACATCGTCTGCATGACCAGTGGTCATCTTCTTAATAGCCGGAGAATGCAGGTGACCACACATCTGTCCGCAACCAGCCCTCTGTGGACGACTGTTCACTCAACACCTTGACCGAAGAAGTTATGTGGCCAACCGCCAACACTGCTATGTCGGCGTCCTTGTTCAAGGTCCATTGCCTCAAGGTCATGCAACTTCGCAGCGAGCGGTTTCAGGTTCACTGATCTGCAGACAACTGAACAACTTCAGTCGTGCACCCATATATTCGTGGCTGCCCAAACGCCATTTGTAAACCCCACCCCTCGGAAGAAGCAGGATGGGCCATTAGACACGACACCCCACGGGTAATGCAACACACACCAGTTGGAAAACACTTTATTTGCTCCACAGACATATTTAAGATGCTGCCACTACTGTCTCATTCTCTCTGTCAGGTGGGACCTGACGCAGTCAACATTAGCCCTGGTTTCACCAGTGACCGCTGCTGCGTTGGACAGAAACTCGGTGTTCTATGCACAGTAAATCCCTCATTCGCGTACCTTCTATCATTACCTACAATTTGGGGTTTGGCCTGATGATCGTAGTGCTCAGAGCACAATCACGACTTATGATCCTATGGATATGCAAAGGAGTATGGACCGTTACACCACCGACTACGCCAAATTTGGGCTGACATTCAACACGGACAAAATGGCGATCATGTATCAGCTATAAGCCGACACTGACCTTAAGGCCCCTTGCATCGGAAGAATAGGATGCGATCATTGGAACAGGTAGTTTATTAGCATAATATTTCGGATGCTTAGCCTGACACCAAAGCCCTACATTTTGTGCTCGGTGTGCTTATGATACATTCGTCGTCATTGATAGAGATTAGGTGTTTAAAGAACATCCTAATGCTGGCTTCCATTACGGATAAGTCACGATGGAGGAGGAAAGCCACCACTTGGCCTTTGTTGATGTCCTCATCTGCCGCAAAAATTGTAGTGGCCAAAAAAACTAACGAGTAAATTTAAGCGACGAAAAAGATGCAAGTACTGAGCTTAAAAAGCAACCAACCAATCAGAAACAAACTGAGTTGCGTCAGGGTGCTATATTGGCGCGTCGAGACGCATTGCGATGAGCCGGAACTCAAGATTGTTGACTTGAAATATCTTCGATGGGCGCTTAGAGCAAAGGGTTACCCACGCAACTTCATCATCCGGTACATATGCAAACGCAATGAGAGACTGGCATGACACAGCGTCTAAGTGGAAAAGGGTGCGGTCGATGCAGGCAAGTCTACTGTAACTATAAACCATGACGCGCAAGTCAACGTCTCTAAGGTGACCCTGTTGTGACCCGCACGATGGATGTCATCAGAATCGATGATCGAACTGTCATTAGCACCTAAACACGTTGTCTGCTATGCATTATAGGGAGATCCAACCGATAAACTTGATTGGTTAACGCCTAGTTGCTTAAGAGCCTCTGTCGCTTAACCGGGAACGTTCAAGTCAAAAGTTTGTTCATCCTCGAATTCCTTGATGTTAAAAGGGCGACACGCAAATCACGAGCGCCCCGAACCAACACCCCAAATGTTAAAGCCCTCCCAACATGCCCTTGCTGCCAACGCAACTTCCGCGTGTGAATCGGCCTGGCCGGACACCTTCCGACGCAATGAAGACAACAATCGGACATCAACTTCTGTGTCCGCGAACATCGCTTCTGCCAACCTTGCTTCGGACCCCACGATGATGACAATCCCCGCCACCGGTGAAGAAACTTCCGGGGACCCGCCATCCTCCATCCCCTGCACCACCCTCCCTCCCGCAACGGTCGATCAACATTGGCGCCACTTCCCTAACTACCACCACCGAAGGGAGGACCTCAACTACTCGCCACCTGATACCACCACCATCACCGCCTCCACTAGCAGCGATGGGGACTCGGTCCTAGCCTGTCCTCATTGCGGCCGCACATTCACCTTACGCATCGGCCTGATCTGTCACTTGCGAATCCATAGCACAGACTGGCCAACCAGTGCCTGTAGCACCAACACACAGTAGAGATCGCCGTCGCCACTGCCCTCGCGCACTCACTCACCACATGGGTCGATTTGGTCACATGTGCACACATGACAGCGGAATTCACCGTGGTGACAAACCTAACATATCTTGCGCACCCAACAACACTACCATCTCCAGCCCTTCTATGAGCATAATCATCAGTACCAGCAGCACAACCCCCACCGTCTCAGGACCTCCCGACCTACCCTGCTCTCATTGCAATGGCATATGCACTTCACGGAACGGCCTAGTGAATCAATTGCGAATCCATCGCACAGAGACCGGCGAATCAGTGCCAGGAGCACCAACATATTCCCATCGCATCCGACTCCCCTGTCCGCACTGCCCACACACACCACATGAGCCTATTAGGCTACATGCGTCCCAACGATAACCTGTGATAAACCACCGTAGGCTAGACCAAATCAACACACGTTACCTCCGCCATCAACGAATACATCCCTCAATGCAAGCTGATGTACTTGAGACTATCATGGTTTCTTAGAAGCCGTGGCTTGGAAGGTTGAAAACCGACAATTTACACCAGACCACGCCATTATCGCAGTATATGCTGCACTTTGAGTGGCTGACCATTGGACTGGGAGTCAGAAGGCAATAGCTCCTTCTCCCCTTACTGCTTCCGTACCTTCGCACAACGCATGGGCCACCCCGGATACGCGTCTCTACGATAAACCGCGGTAAACCACCTTAGTCTAGACCACAGCAACGTAAGCTACCACCAACAACACCCCCACCATCATTACGTATCTGAGACTCACGGTTCCGTAGAAACCGTGGCTAGGAAAGCTTTCAACTGAATCTTACACCAAACCACGCCGTCAGCCCAGTTGGTGTTATGCGTTGAGTGGTTAGCCAGTGGAATGGGAGCCAGGCAGCGATGGCTCCTTCTTAGACCCTGCTTTTAGTAATCATGGTGTGTGTATTAAGAGGGGTAGGTACTGTTGTGGCGCCCACTCCCGCATCAGACAACTGAACTACTCGGGCGGTGGCCTGATTCCGGGGTGGACGGAGAGAATGAGTTCGACGGCTGAGCGCATTCACCTCACTATAAATAATCTGACGCGCTTTTAACTATCATGGTGCGCTAAAAGTCATGGCTTAGAAGGTCGCCAACTGACGGGCTAACTCGGATCGTGTGGTCAGCCCAGTGTGTGTGTTTGTGTGGGGTGACTGGCTGGTAGACTGCGAGTCAGGCTGCAAGGGTTCCTTCTTAATGTGGCCTTTATGGCACGCCCAATCAGCTGGGATCAGAGCCGCAATCCCTTATGTTGAAGTGTTCTAGTTTGTGTTGGACTACAGTGCGTGGACCTAAGCCCTCTCCCACCTATGGTTTTCTTGACTGTCTTGACACCGGGCACAGATGGGGGTGGAACAGAATGGGGTAGATGCAGGGAAAGTCTACCTTCACTATAATCCAGCGCAGGTCACCGTTACTGCACCACCCTGTTGTGGGGCATCCGGTGGACATAGTCGAAATCAACGGCCGAAATGTTGTGTGTCGCCTTGAAGGCCAAGATTGAATGCAATATATAAGCTTCTCCCGAAATATTGCAGATACAGTGGCTCGTGCTACCAAAATGTCATTTGAACTCATTCCTCCCCTCCCTTGACACATAAATACTTTTTCCATAACCGACGTTGCGTTCTACGATAATTCAACTGAGGAAATGAAGCAAACAAAGACGGTGTGGACCTTTGTTTCGCACATGATACGCGTCCGTCAATTCTTGTTCTAATTTCAACCCGGTCGATCTGGGATTCTAAAGAGGATGGGTGATTAATTTTCGAGACAGAGGTTAAGGGTGCTGAGCAGTACTGCGTTCACTGGGTCACAAGTGCATGGTTTGGAATAGCATGGATCAAAAAGACTCCAAAAATAAATATAGATGAATTAGAGTGAATATCTATGTAGGTAACCGATCCTAGGGCAAAAGTACCCTGAGTAGGGAACAGCAGACCACGGAACATAATTTATCCATCATGTTATCAGATTTGGCCAAATTATTAATTTCATATGTATGCAGAGTATTTACTGAGACATTCGTCCTTAAACCACACATCTTCAGACAAATTTATACTCAGGTAAGTTGTGGGTGGGTAAGGGTTTCAGCTGATGAATAGGATAAAATAGGCCTTTCCTGGACAGCCAAGTATGGAGTAGACATGGAGTAGAGGTGTCTGTTGGAGACTGTAAGGCAGAGGACCCAGAATGACGGACGTACAGGTTCATATTTGTATCAAGCGTAAAGCTTAACATTTTGCCCAACATAAGACGCCTCGCATTACATGAGCCTCAATAAATGTTCTTAAACTAATAGAGATATCCATAAACCTCCAAATTTTGGACACACAAATCGTACATATTAAATACTAAAAGGTTTGGTTTGGAGACAAAAAAATGAAAAAGGGGCCCAGTCACAAGAATTCTAAACCATGAAATAGGGTGAAAACATGTACAGCGGATATCCGTCGAAGTCTTCAAGTCAATCACAAAAGTAGTCCTCGCTTCCGCCAGGTTTTTGATCATACACAAGCTAGCGGGAAATTAGTCAATGAGCTTCTTCGATTTGAAGTATCGTCGTAGATAGAGTACTTGCCAAGTAGCGAGGGCGACAAGACACAGCATTGAAAAGACTGAGAAGTAGAGAACGCGGCTGTGCGTAGAGGCTAAAAGTAAGGACATCATGTTAGCAGGAGTACCCGACCATAAGACATCTAACATGACAACGGTAGGGCTGAGGATTAGCACACGTTAAGGTCGTAAAAGCGGACGAATTTACTAAACTACCTGCATGCTGGAACCACAGTTCACATAAAAGCGAACGATTACACTAGTGAATGGGTGCTTACCATTGATGTTGCGCATTGCATCTGCTCTGGAATGCATAGAAACGAAATCCTTCACAATGGAATCGCTGATGTACTCAATTCTTTTTAATTCAGCCTCGATAGGTTTAAGGTTTTCAGCTTCAGCGAGGGCAGCGTAGTTTTTCGTCTCAACCCCCTGTTTAATGTCCAAGTATATTTCACGCTGTTCGTGTGTGCCTTAAATTTGATGAAAAGACCATGAAGGAAGACGTACCTACGGCGGCGGTACACCGGAAACACACATCGAAAGTTTCATCGTCTTCCGCGGAGAACGTAAATTTGCCCTTTGTGATGTCAGACTTCTGAAAAAATATGTGGCCCTTGGTATCTTTCACTTCGATGTTCACATGGCTCGTAGCGCCTGCTGATACGTCATATTCCCCGATTACCATGACATCTTTTTCCATTTCATCATGTAGACACTTTACAGTCCCTGATTGAAGATAAAAGCGAATAGCTTCCGCAGACGGTGAGAGAACGAGAAGAAACGGAAAATATACGGCTATTAATACCGTAATATGCATGACACAAACGTAGAAACACGTATGAAAAGAAATCAAGGAGAGCGCCCCTGGGGTACAATACACTTAAAGTTAGTTGCCGTCCGACGATTCAGACCAATTATTACCTTATTCGGGCTCCGAGGTACTCGAGGGAGTTGTTGCATATTGTTGTAGATGGAAGGTGAAACTGGAGTATATACGCTATATGTGCGTAGAGAAAATATGAGTGGCAAATAATCAAATGCAGTAAAGTCATCAAGTTATTTCCATATTCTGATAAAGGCCTAGGGTTTAGTAGGGAAAATAAAAATGCTGACGAAATTGTGGCCGGTTTTTAATGATAAACAAACGAAAGACACAGTCTTCTCAATGAGATTGATGTCAGAGGAGACGCAATAAGGCCCATAGAATTGACAAATGCAACGGGAAGTTTGGTTGGTGAAAAATTGAAGTACTTGTATACAAATGCGCAAAGCCTTTTATCAAAACTTGATGAGTTAAAAAGTTGCCTTGCCGAAGTATCTCCGGGCGTGATAGCAGAAACCGAAAGCTGGATTTTAGGCAGTATTCGAGATAGTGAATTAACCTTGTCTGGATACCAAATATATCGGAGGGACAGAGAAAACCGACAGGGTGGTGGAATAATTGTGCATGTGAAAGACGTGCTAATAGTGACCGACAAGACGAGCAAGTTTGCATGCAGTATGGAAGCCATGTGGTTGACCATCAAGGCTCTTGGCTGTCCATGTCTTGATGTTCTCCTTGTCTATAGGCCACCTAGGATAGACCGAGTCACAGACACCCACTTGTTGGAACAATTAGAAAATTTCTCTAGTCGACCTAATGTAATGATTATGGGTGACTTCAATGCACCAGGAATTAACTGGAGCACGGTTCAATCAGCATGCCAGAAATCGACTTTTGATTATGTTTTTCTGCAAAAAACCCTGAAGGCACTCCTCACACAACATGTCCTTTTCCCCACCAGAACAAGTGAAGGACAAAGGGCTAACTGTTTCGATCTGGTTTTCACGAAAATATCAGGCAGCATTGACGAGATTCTTTCAATGCCTCCGCTAGGTCATAGTGATCATGTAGTGCTTATGTGGGACTACTCATTATTCTCCGTTGCGCCTGCTATGGAGGAAAAATGGCGTAACGTTTGGCGAGGAAACTTTCATCAGATGCCAGCAGATATAACAGGCCTCAACTGGACCTCAATTTTTTTCGAGAACCGTGAACAAAGATTGGGAGTCCTTCCATAATGTTCTCCTGCAACTTATCGACAACCACTGCCCACGAAAGAGTGTCCATCAGAGCAAGCGTCCTGGGTGGCTAGACAGCAACCTTGAATGGAAATAAACAGGAAGCACAATTTTCGGAGAAAATATTGCGAGTCTAATCAAATCACATATTTTTTTCAGTTCAGTTCAGTGTTTTGAGGAAAATAGGCTTACGCCTTTGAAATCCCTATCTGTTACATAAATAGCAAGAATAAGAAGCAATGTGAAGAAGTTACAGACAAGTGAATGCAGGCAGATTAACGTGGTACACTGATATTGTTAAGATTAAGTGGTCACATAGTCATTGTGGTGCTGAAACATGTGTATGTCAAGCCGATGTTTGAATGTATCCACAGACTGGGACATTACAATCGCCTCAGGTAGGTTATTCCACGGTTCCACGACACGGTTGGTGAAAAAATACTTCATCACATCAAATCTTACGTGGGGCACACTTAGTTTGAATGGATGACCTCGGAGATTATTCGTAGTGGCAAGTTGGAAAAAGTCATCACATAGGAGGGTGCAATCCATGCCATGCACGATACGGAAGGTTTTTATCAAGTCTCCGCGCAACTGCCTATAACTCAGAGGATAGAGCTTTAGGTTATTTAGAAGAATCTCATATGGTAGTTCACCTTGACCTCGTACTAATTTTGTGGCTCGCCGTTGCACCCTTTCGAGCATGTTGTAGTCCTGTTGAGTTCACGGTCACCAAGATTGGATCGCATATTCAAGATGTGGCCTTACAAACGTACCAAAGAATTTGGAAAAGCAGTCTTCATCGAAAACTCTAAATGCCCGCTTGATAGCGTACAGCATTGAATTGGCAGATTTAGCTGCCTTGCAACATTGCATAGAAGGCTTCAGGTTGTCTTTCATCCAAACTCAAAGATCCTTCTGTGTGCGTGCTTCTCGGAGGGGCAAACCGTTCATATCAGTGACCTGATTTCGATTTCCTAGACGTAGCAGGGTGCATTTGTTTGAGTAGAAGGACAAGAGCCATTTTCGGGACCACTCGTCCAATCGACGAAGACTTTCTTGGAAATCGTCTCCATCGGCAGCATTGTGGATAACTTTCCAGATTTTTATATCGTCCGCAAACATAGCAAAGTTAAAGTCCAATTCCTGTACACAATCATTAATGAACCAGAGAAATAGGATCGGTCCGAGCACTGAGCCTTGTGGGACTCCACTCTCGATTACTGTGCGCTTTGATCGCGATCCGCCTATGCAACAGTTCGACCGTCGTAGTCCGACGATGTCCACCGTATGCTCCATGGGAAAGTGGAGCAGGGACGGTGACTTGCGCGTGATTTAGTTTTAAGTGATAGTAGCCTTGCGCTGCAGCTACCGCAATCTCTCCTCCTCCCCCACCTGAGCCCGGGGTCAAGACAGAGGCAAGAAGACCGGAGGCGGGAGAGGACGCAGGTGGCTGGCGCGGCTGGGTCCCCTAAGTCCTAGCCGCCCCTAGGTGTGCCACCACACCTCCATGTTCGGCATTTGTTATGGGAGCGCAACCCGAATAACGCCTGCCGTGCCCTGATGTGGCCCCCGTGTTGTTCCAGGCATCTACCACGTGGCCCGTTTAGGGGGACAAACACACACACCCGACCGTTCGACCGTCGATTTCGACGATGTCCAACGTATGCTCCACACCAGGTGGTGAAGGGACGGTGACTTGCGCGTAAATTAGTTTAAAGTGATAGTAGCCTTGCGCTGCAGCTACCGCACTCTCTCCTCCTCCCCAACCTGAACCCGGTGTCATGACAGAGTCAAGAAGACCGGAGATGAGAGAGGTCGCAGGTGGCTGGCGCGGCCGGAGCCGCCCCTGGGCTTACCACTACAACTGGCTCGGATCCCACGGAGTGGGAGTGCCATAAAGGCCACATTAAGAAGGAGCCATTGCAGCCTGACTCTCAGTCCGCCAGTCAGCCTCTCCACACAAAACACACATTGGGCTGACCACGCGATCCGAGTTATCCCGTCAGTTGGCAACCTTCCAAGCCACGGCTTTTATCGCACCGTGATAATTTTAAGCGCGTCAGATTGTTTATAGTGAGGAACATGCGCTGAGCTGTTGACCTCACTCTCCCCCCAACCCGCACAGTCAAACTACTGTCCGAGCTGGTCAGTTGTCTGATGCGGGAATGGGCGCATGGGCTGAAAGACCGGCGTACTCGTTTTCGCGCGCCACAGTCCTGACCATAACATCAACGCGATACAGTAAAGGCACTGCAGCAATTTCTAACCCATAAACGGGTTTCAATATCTGGGTTCCAGGAACAGACAGAAAGCCCCAATACTCCAGAGGTGCCACTGAGTAAGTAATCAGACAAAAAACTCACCTATGCGCTACGAATCCATTTAATTTGCGAGTAAACCGGTTATTCTTCCCCGTAATGGCGTCATCGCCGCAGTAGTTGAAGTGTACGCACCAATACTGGACAGTTGAGAGTATATGGTTTTCTATGGTTAATTACAGATGGTGCTCAAGTCTATCAATGCTTGACTTAGTACGAGGAAAAAGACGGATGCATCAAACGGATAATTTGTCCGTGACTTTACAGTGGCAACTAGTCAAAAAAGAGTGAAAACTTCTAAATTTATGCCAAGGGAGGCGGCCGCCTGCCATAAATTCTCACTTCCGATATCCTAGTAAACACCCAAAATAGAGACACACTCAACAACAAATCGGCTAACGATTCATCCAAGCATATCCAATCCTCATGAATGGCTGACGCAGCAGGCGCTGTACCGGCATCAAAAGAATGGGTCTCACCGTTTGCAGAAACCCAGATAATGTGCAATCAGAACTGTGATACTTGAAAATAAATAAGTTGGAACTTCTCAGAGGTAGCGCGACGGGCATCTGTCTTGCCTTTCTAAAATGTCGAAAACAGCTGATTACAACTGAAGAATTTCCTGCTGAATCTTGAATTACTACCGCTGCTAACAGCACAACCGAATAATGCTAGTTGAATTTTGCGCGGCAGTTGACCGGACTTATTGGGCGTTCTACTGAAAAATAAGGCTACTTGATAGTATGCCGCGAGCAAGCAGGCCGCGGCGTCCCACTTAGGTAAAACAGTAGTCACTGGTTAATAGTTGGATTCTCTAAAGCAATTTTGGTCTTGAAATGTCATAAGATTTTGTGGTCGCGACAAACGGTAAACCCTTTAAAATAGTGTAGAGTCTCCGATACCTCAAGCTATTTTTTTGGGAAATTGGCATGGAAAAAATAGGCTTCATAAATGAACCAAAAAGACACACAAGGCATTAATTCAGCTACGGTGGAACCCTTGGAATCGCCGTTATGTCGGACAAATAACTAGACCAAATGACAGGTTACCACAAAGAAATAAGGCAATTAAATGAAATTATCAGTGTCTAACAAGTATTTATAAGATGTCGGTTATGCTTCACTTCCTAAGTTCAACTTTCGCAGCGTATCCTTGCCAGACTGTAAAGTAGGCCTGGAAAGCAATTGAATTCTGGTTGAGCAACACGACGACTCAACATGATGGACAAGTAGTCTGTGGCAACATCTAACCAAAAAAAGTAACGACGTCGAGACGACCAACTGAACACAGATATAGGTTTTGGGAGGGGACCTGAAGAGCATATGATCCCTCTGTCCACATATCTCTTGGCCAAAATACAACGAGGAATAAAGTGAACCGATTGCTAATAAAGCCACCGGAAGCTAACCTATTGGAGCTGTACGTGCAGTAATTTGGATATGCAAATTTTTGTGATCAACAATTTCGTCATGCCCAGACATAAGGAAACAAATATAATTGAGACGGGCACTAACTTTTCTACTTTTGAAACAAATCAGGATGTCGTATCGCGCTAGAGGCAGCATATTTTGTGCTCGCTCAATTAAAATCAGCCATCTTAAACCTACATAGGAGCTGTAAGACAGCACTATGTTAGATAAAGTATTGTTTACTTCTAGGCATAGCACGCAGACTAGAATTCTTTGCTCATAACACCAGAGTAAAAACGTTCCAAGCAGGAGTTGTGAATCATTCTTAGTGAATGTCTACGTAGAAATACTTGGCCAAGCTCAAGGCCAGCTATTTCAACGATGAAGAAAAAGTAATATTTTTGGCAAACGTGTTGCAAATTTTTAAACTACGAAGCAGACATAAAAACTTATAGTGCACTATGCACCATCGAGCATAAAGGTCACATTTTCGGTTTTTTTAAAGTCAAAGTGTGCAGAGCACCAAGGGGTAGGCAGCACTGTTAAAGCCTGAAATACTCCTTATTCGGGGGTTGTGACCCTCGGCATCGGATGCATCCGACTGGTACTGGTTCATACGAGCCAGTTCCGGATGCTGACTTGAAACTTATAGTTCAGTGTAAACAATCGAATCATGATGTCAGCAAAAAGCTTGATCAAAAAATTATTAGGCCAATTAATGTATAACACAGAATTGCATCTTACTTCCGCTTCGCCTGACGAGTAAGACCCCGAAGGAGGGCTTCGATACGCAGACATCTCGCTAGACGAAATGTACACCTACGAGATTAGGCAATTAAAACAAGGTATAAAATATTTCACAGATTTTTAAGTCCACCTGTAGTTGCCGCTATCACAATAACAAATTTTCTCCAAACCTTAACAAATAAGAAACATAGGAGAGCTTAACGACAACACTTTTTATAAAATAAGCCGAAGGTAGAACGAAAATATGCCATTTTCACCGATGTTTTCGTTTAAATTCACCGTCTGCACCACAGCATGGTTGCGCAAGGACGGTGACTTGCAATGGATAACAGTGAGAGTAGACATACACTGCATTTGACTTACTCTCTGTTCTACTCTCCCACCTGGCCCCGGTGTAAAGACAGAGTCAACAAAACTGGAGAAAGGGCGCAGGCTCACGAAATTAAGTCAATCTAAAAACGAGAACACAGCAAAACAGGGAGGGGTTGCGTAGATCGCGATGTCGTGGGAGTGCCACATTACGAATAAGCCATTGCAGACTGTCTCTGAGGCCACCAGGCAACCACTGCGTACACGCACACACACTGGGTCGACCACGTCCTCCGAGTTATCTCTTAATTTGACAACCTACCAAGCCACAGTTTTTAGTGCATAGCGATATTATTAAGTGCATGAGACTGTTTATAATGTTGAACGAGCGCTGAGCCATCGACCTCACGCTCTCCACCGCACCCAATCTTAGACCACCGTCCGAGCCAGTCAGTTGTCTGATGCGGGATTGGCCGCATTTATTGACAGGCCGGCGTTCTCATCTTCGCGTGTCACAGCACAATATGGCCTCTTAACGCACGCAATATTATCCAGAAAACTAAGGGGTAAGATGGAGACAGCGCTGTCTTATATCATTCACTCACAACACAACACATAATTGACCGACTGTGTGGTCTGGCGTAAATTTCATTTGGAAGCCTTCCAATCCACTTTTAGTGGAAACTTGTTGGTACTACGCGAGGGTTTTTTGTGTGTATTTAAGGTGATGTGCTATGATTGGTTTAGTCTTCGGTGGGTTATGATAGAGAGGCATGTGACCTTATAAGTTATGCGGTGTTTGAATGTACGGGTGTAGTGAGGGAAGCGGAGGTGGGTACGTTGAATTAATGTCTGAGCCCCAGGCACTTGCTCACCTGTTTTTGCAAGATTCTTTTGGGTGTGCAAAGGAACAACATTTATTATTTTTACTCCGGCTTGGACAGTTTGAATAGCGTTAACACTTCGCTCGTTCTGCTTCTGACAAACTAGGATCTCACCCATAAATCGTA